>CM052129.1:2633262-2712611 GCA_028454255.1 Halictus ligatus
TCGTTAAACGTGCAGAAATTCAAGAATATTTTGGTTTTTCCAATACCACGCGCGGAAAAATTTGTTTTTTAACATCCTATACATCATCAGGTATATTATGGTATATTCTGGTATATTATGCTATACTGTGTTATATTCTATTACATTCTAGTCTAGTATGGTATACTATAGTGTATTTTGGTATATTATGGTATTTCCAGGTATGTTATTGTATATTCAGGTATTGTATGTGATACTGTGTTAAATTCTACTACATCCTAGTGTATCATAGTATATTATAGTATATTATGGTATATTATAGTGAATTTTGGTATATTATGTTAGTTCCAGGTATATTATTGTATATTCATGTATAGTATTTTATACTGTGTTATATTCTACTATATTCTAGTATATTATATTACATAATAGTGTATTATGGTATACTATAGTGAATTTTGGTAAATTATGGTATTTCCAGGCATATTACCTGGAAAGGGTAAAGGTGTAAGTATTTCCTATATACCTGGTCTATCATTTTCCATAGATTTTTTCACGTTAATTTTACATCTGGTCCCGAAATTTGTCTACGACCTGCGGATTTTGCAAGAAATAGATTTTTCTGAGAAAAACTAATTAAATCATTTTTTCGTTGAAATGATTGGATGGTAATAATCTCCCTATTTTTCCCACATTCTACAAAGTCTCAGCTTCAATTTCAAAAAAATTTCATCGCTCTACCTCATTCCTATCGAAAGTTCCTTGATTTTGAATCCGATTTTGTCCAAGTTGCCCACTGTGCGGCGTTGATACCGGGACCCATTTCCGTGTCCGGGTTTCGTGCAGAATTCATTCCGGAACCATTTTGTTCTTTTTTTTTGTTTTGTTCTTTTGCCCGCAACGTTCCGGAAGAAGGGACGTCTCCGGACAACACGGACAGGATGTTAATTAACGCGTCGACCTGGCCAGATTCAATTTCAATTTCCTAGCAGGAGAACCGAAGGCAATTTACTTGGCCGCGGAACGAAAACGAACGCGCCAACAGTTTCGTTTAATTAGCCCAAGATAAGGGGGGTTAATTACACGGCCTATTCTATTTCCCGGCCCCCCGCCGCGGCCCGCGGAGGAAACTGCGGGTACGAGGAAGAAATTTTTCTTCCTTCCAGGTGGAAACGCGTGCGTCCTTTCTTCTCTTCCCTCCGTTTCTGCTTCATGCGTTTCGTACTCGCGACTGTTAATCGCGCGGCGCGTTAGCGTGACACCCGGAGTTAACGCGAATACATTTCCATCCATGAATAAAATGGAAGCTCGAAGAAACGTCGGCCCGCCGGTTAATAATCGCGCCTTTTGTCAAGCATGAGTTCCCTCGAACGACATGGTGCCTCGAGCGCAGGGACGTTTCGAACGAAAGAAACGAAATGTTGTTATTCATTTCCTTTCGGACAGAGAAAATTATGATAATTTTCGTAGAAGAGCACGACAGCATTCTTGAAATTTTGTAACGTACGCGCATTTTTCCATTGCGTGCAGCCATTTGTTTGTCACAAATGCATAAAGGACACAGTCTTTTGCATTATGCTTCACGTTTCGGGGTCGTTGACCCGTGGCTGGAGGGGATAAACAAAAAATACGTACAATACAATACGATTTTATTCCGATATAGGACACGACGGGTTTTGTTTCGAAATAAGAAAATTCTTGCGATCGTCTTATGTCGAGAGAGAACTGCAGTGAAACATTAGCGTGGGTCAGAAATGGCTCCGGCATTAATCTCGATATTTTAAGTAGTAAAATAGCATACATAGAAATTGGTATACTCGATTGTGTGAAAAAAGAATTCTGGACAGACGACGTGTAATCAGGAGGACGTTCCACATTTTGACATTTTTGCCACATGCTGCGGATAATTGGAGATACATATCGAGCTTGACGTTTAATTAATGCAGGGAACATATTTGCCATCCAATGTTGAGGTCGTGTACAGAAATTGCTAACGTTAAATTAATTTGTATGTTTATGCAATGTAAATAATGACGCAATGACTTCGTTTTTGATCGAAACTCGTGCGAATGATTCGCGAGAATCGTTTTAATGTAATATTCAGAACTTTTTGCATGAAACGACATGCACAGAGAGATTAATATCGCGATTACGCATATGTTTGAAAATTTATCACCCGTTCACGCAATTATAAATTCCGCGAGTTTGGAAATTTGAATAGTGCTTTGAATTGTTTATGTTGCACTGCGGACGAAGAATAAATAACAACAGACGGGCTTTTTATAACTTGAAATAAGTTTTTGGTCGAATCCGTCAGGACAAAAAATTTGCAAATACTGGTATAATTAATTGAAGTAAATACTCAAACGAAAAATGATTATTCTGCACTTATTCTGAAATATAGAAATGGCGTCAATGAAAGATTGTTATTGTAAAAGAATAAAAAATGTGATATGATTATTTAGAATTCGTAAGTTATCGTAATATATAGCACAGTGCGGCAAAGTGTGTCACATTAAGGCTACTTCTGGATTACATAAATTTATGCTAATATATGACACCGTACTATGCGGCGCGCAGAAAATTTTTATTTAAATTTCTGTGTAACAGATGTGCCTCAGTTTCAAAGGTATACGATCTCCGCTCTGTCTGATTATCATATAAATTATATAACGAAGTAACACCACCAAACACTAAAAATAGGAATAAAAATAGCAACTACAACAATCAACATTGTTCACAACTTTACGGATAATTTTAACTTTTTACAATTTCCTTGACATTTTACTTACAATTTCTATCTCGAATAATTTCACAATTCACTTTCACACCATACTTTATTCTTACAGTTTTATTATATTAAACTTCTAGATGCGATGGAATATTTTTCGCAGAGGAATAATTTCGCAGAGGTTTATTATAAAAAAAGTAGCACGTGCCGATTCTAAGGGGAAGCAAAATGTCATTTGTGTTCAGTTGAACATCTTCTACGAATTTCAATCGACTCGATCTGATCCACCAGAGTTTGTATTTGTTTAATTAGATTTGTAAACACTCCCGGAGAAAGCCGCGCAAAGGCAGCGCGGAAAAAGCTAACCTCAAAACCCACTACAGCAGAAGTGCACACAATATGTGCTGCATATTAAATTCTCGGCTGGCTATAGCAACGGGAATGCTATTGAAAAAAATTTTCAAAGTTTCCGGGTCATAAAGGAGTAACATTTCGTAAATAAACCGAACAATATCATTACTGAGCAGAAAGAACAATGTATGCATGTATCTGCAGTCTACTAATTAGCGCATACAAAATTACAAGAAAATAATTCTCATCGACATTACTGATAAATAACTTTTCGCGAAACTTCAATAGAATCCATTCTTACTGCAGAACAATATAAAATTTTATGAATAACATTTCCGCGGTATAACGAGGCGTAATTATTTTTACAAGCAATTACAATCACAGCTCTTTTCAACAATGTCGGATTCAGGCGACGACCGATTTCAACAAAAGCGAGAGACGCGCTGCAACGAAACAAAAAGGATTTGCGACAACTGTGGCGCGTAAGTTCGACCATCCAGCGCTAATTACCGTCAGCAATTAGCACGCCCGTCTGTGTGGGGGAGGGGGTGCGTAACGTCTATCGGTTAGGAAATGAACCGGAACAATTACCAATTGGCCGTTTTATATATCTCCTCTCATCGGAACGATCGAAATTTGATCATTCGCTGAATAATATCGAAGCGCTATTGTCCTTTTGCTGTTTCGAGCAAACGAGACGTTTGCATAATTTCGCGATTCGGGTTTTACGCGTTGGAACCGTCTAGCGGCGAAGAATGGCCATTTTGTGAAGCGGCCAGCTCCGATCGGTTATCGCCGGCAGCGTGTACTCGCGCTTTCGGGATATCGAGTGGAACGGGACTGTTCATTATATTAAACACCCGCGAACACTATTAATTACGCGAAATTGGGCATTGTGTACGCACTGCGCGGGGAGCTCGATTAATAGCATTTAAGTGAACACGAATTTTATGTTTCCTGAATGAATGAATTTCTTTCACAAAAGAACTAATAACACGTTCCGTGACACATAAATAATTAGATTGCAACAGTATACCAAGCCGAACATATTATCCGAATTTATACCACGTTATTTACCCATAATTTTTGTATCTTTTTATCAGTTGATTTTCATTTTACTACACTTCAATTTATCAACACTCGATTTTAATTTTTATTTCGCAACCATTTGTTAAATATTTTTATTTAGTTTCGTCTATATATTTAAATCCTCCTTCGAAGGAATATACTCCATCAATTTAAAAGATTCTTTAATTCCGAACAGTTTCCAAAAATGTTTTCAAGAAAACTGTTTTCCGAAGGTGACATTACGACGTTTTGTAAAAATCGTCAGCTGTCACTTAAAAATGAGTTCTCCAATTAAAAGGTAAGAAACGATTTAGATTGGGGTTGCTCTAACCTATTATGATGTACAATCTTTGAGGCAGACGCGTTCTTTTATGGTCACTTCAATTTTTCATTTGACTTCAGAGGAAAACCGTAATCATGGGAGATTGATCCATTTATTTTGTATCGTTCGGGGAACGTAGATACCAAGAAAAATCGAGGAGCAGTGACCCTTGACCCCGAGGAATACGCTGGTTATAACTATTGCCAATGAAAAGTTCTCAATTGATAAATACGGAAAGTGTATGTACATACATCGACGAGTGTACAGTCAGTGCATAGTTTCTCTGCTTAAGTGAATGGCGCATCGCGTGTTCTCTGGTTATAAAAAATGACTGAATCTTTATTTTGATTTCAACATCCACGAAGAAAGAAATAAAATGGCATTCATTAGGGTTCACAAATAAAAGAATATATGCACACCAATATATTTCATAATCTTTTAACTAGAATATTTACAATCAAATTTTCATATATGGTTATTTCAAAATTCACAACGTATCTATAGCCCGCAATCAAACAAATCGTTTCAATTAATGAACATGCTAAATTTCAATAATTATGAATATACGAACCTCCCACACATTTTGACAAAAGCGTGAATATACTATAGCAGTCCCTGACATTAATCCTTCTCCATAAATGTAAACTTTCACACCTCCAAGGCTAAACAATTTTAATTCTATTTCTCAATCAGAAATGGCTGAGTGGAATGACTGAAAATATATCTTCGATGGTTCTCAACACAACGAACAGTCCGCTCTGTGAATGCTCGAACAGTTATCATGTTAATTAGTCCGTCAAGCATCGTTTTCAAACGTGACGTTGCGTATTTGCTCGCGACTGCAGTCTCATGTTTTATTCATTGCTCCGACGAAAGGAATTAGTAGAATGGTCGTGAAATATATCACGCGCATTAAACTCGAAAGAACTTTACAAATGGACGCCGGCTCGTGAGTGTAAAAGATCTCGCATATTTCCCGTGCCTCGCGGAGGCAAAAATCTGAAAGTTACGAGCCGGCTATATTTCACGGACCGCCAACAGGAGGAATCCAAAAAATGGGAGCCCCGTATTTTACGAGCACTTGAGACAGAAGAATTCCGAAGACGCGCGCGGATCTCTAAACTGCTCCGAGTGAAACTTCTAAAAAAACGTTAATCTACTGTCCGATTCGTGCCAGTGAAATGAAACGAGGATATTTCAACATTCTCCACGCTTCTGAACTGAAACTCCGTGGACTCATTGTACCGTACATCATACTTCATAGTAACACATTAACTCCCCACCAATAAAATAATAATTAATTCAAATAATTTCAAGCGGGTTCTTAGAATCACCAGGCCGGTAAAAACGAAACGAAATTTTTGACACGTTTAATTTTACAATTAACGCCTGCAATAATTTGTACACAATTGTAACTTTTGTGGGATATTATTGGAACATATTAACGATGAATATATTAATGATACTCGGCCATTTGATGGAATAGTATCTGTACAACTTTACCAATCACGGAACAAGTAACGCGGCACCTGGTGTTTCGATCAATGAGATGATTCTGGCATAATGAATAAACTTTGAACAACAATAGCTGTCTTTTCCGATACAATAGCTGTATTGTTTAAAGTTTCATACAGGATGAACCGAGGCCCGAACAAACACGTACAATTTAACTCTTCCGCAATCTCCGAAGTTCCCCCGACATTCCCAGCCATAAACTTCCACGCAGCTCTGTCTTCGAAGACATAAAACCGCGAGCGTCTGGCGAGTTTCGTTCGCATCAAAGAACGAGAGCCCTGAAAGCAACCTAACGCAGACAGGAAGCACCGAAGTGCCCTCGTACATCCTTAAGTACTTAACCAGCACCCTCTCGAGTCGTTCTCGAAGTGCAATAAACGAAGGGAACAGAGTATTGCACACCGAAACGCATACTCGATGTGTAGAGCGCGTTTTCGAACCGGAGCGAAATTTCACGAAAATTGAAACAACCCTCGGATAGCGAAATATGATCCACTTTACACGACAGTGTGTAGACACCTTCGTCACTTTCACTCTGCAACTTTCTCTGCGACTACCCCTGGTACCGGGGCTGAAACCAGCAATGAAACTACTTGCAGAACAATGTGGAATTAAAACTTTTCGCGTTAAGAAACGATCATAAGAGGGGGGCCGGTCAACCCTTGAAACTTCACTCGATAAATCATTCTGCGATAATTACTCACCACCGGGGAAATGATACTCTAATCGACGGAGCATGTACTTCGCAAGATCAACCCTTAAAAACCAACCCCTAATTAATGTAGACCGTTCCAATTTTAGAACTGCGCAGCACAGTTGTTTTTTGGTAGATGAAGAGTCTCGGAACAGTTGCACATACTTTGAAAAATCAACCCTTAAAAATCAACGACTAACTAATATGGACAGTTTCAATTTTAGCACTGCACAGAACAGTTATTATTTTGATAGATGAAGAGTCTCAGAAGAATTGCACATACTTTGAAAAATCAACCCTTAAAAATCGACCCTTAAAAATCAACGACTAACCAATATGGACCCTTCCAATTTTGGAACTGCACAGCACAGTTATTATTTTGATAGATGAAGAGCCCCAGAACAATTGCACATACTTTGAAAGATCAACCCTGAAAGATCAACCCATAATGTGGACCGTTTCAACTTTAAAAGTCCACAGCTCAGTTATTAGCGTAATAGACGAAGGGCCCAAGAGTAAGTACACATACTTCGCAATATCAACCCCTAACAACTGACCCCCAATATGGAAAGTCCTCGAAGTTGTTTCAGTTTAAATATTTGTATTCGGAAAAATTAAATACCTACGAAAATGTACATTTTATAATATTTACCCCCTCGGTCGAACCACCCCCCAAAGCAATTATTCTGGGGAGTGAACAGGACACTTGTTACTGTGAGAAATGGGAACGCAAGAGAGAATGATAGAGGACTTAAAAAATCGACTCTCTTGGCAGAACCAATTCCGAAAGCTTTCAACTCGGAGAATTGCAGCGTTCGCTTCATCTTAAAACTACGCGGGACACTTGTCATTGAAAGAAATAGAAAACTTGGAGACAATGATAAATATCTCACGGAAAGCATCTTCTTGACAAATCATCCCCCAACACTTTCGAGCTGGCAAGTTGCCGCAGTCGCATCAATTCCAAAACTGTGCAGCGCACTTATTATTCCGAGCAATGAGAATATTAGAATATCAAATCATCTTCCCGAGAGGACCAACCCCTAACACACTCAGCTAGGAAAGTTGCCCAATTTTACTCAACATACAAGTGTACAGAGCACTCATTATTTAAGAAAAGAATAATCCAGGGAAAATGAAAAATTTGTGACAAAAAGCCACCCCTTCAGCAGAACCAACCCCCTCGCACATCCAACCTGGGAAATTGCCGCAGTCCGTTGAATGCTGAAGCTGCACAGGACACTTGTAATTAAAGAAAATATGAAAAATCAAAGAATATCCGTCAACATGCATCCCCTTAGTAAATACAACCCCCCACGCAGTGAACCAGAAAATTTGCCGCAGTCTCTTGACTTCTAAAGCCGCACAGAACGGACACTTGTAACTAAAAGAGACGTGTAAATTGAAAAACCAACCCCCCCTTGAATACTAATGCTACACAGGATACTTGTTCTCAAGAAAAATAGTTAAAATAAGAAATATCGACCCTGATCCACCCCGTTATTAAAACCTACCCCCCACACTTTCAACCGAGACATTTGCCGCAGTCGCGTCAGCCGAAAAGCCCGCACAGGCCACTTGTCAACAAAGAAAATGTAATGTAAAATGCGAAATATCTGTGTGAGTCCACCCTCTCGGCCAGAACCAACCCCCGACACTTCGACCCGGAAACTGACCTTCGCACCGGCGGTCTGCTCGCTTCATCAAGACTCCGGTCGCGCGTTCACCCCCGGGAACTAACGTGCCGCACGAACTTCTTGCAACCACCCCCTCTCGCAGGTATCCGTTCTCAGGTGAAACAAGGGCCGTGGAGTCGAGTCTCGAAAATTCCCGCCGGGACTCTGTTATCGCTCGATCATTCGATCGTCCGCTCGCCGGTGTGTTTTAACGAAGTTCACCCCCGATGGATGCGTCGGAAGCGTTAGCCGCTGGCAGGAGGGCACATTTTCATTCATCGTTTGAAGAACACGGCGTAGAAAACGCGATCGCGGATGCAGCCGCGAGGCCGGCCGCTCGTTTCAGCGGTTCGGGGCGCACTGTCCGCTTCCGGAAGACACCGATCGGTTCGTCTAACCGCCACCGGTCGGCGCCACCCGTGTCGAAAACAACCCCCTCCGGTGACAGCAGGTGCGTTGCACCAAGTCGCCGGCGAGGAAAGTGGGGCGGCGATGCATCCTGGTGGGGGCGCAATCCTCCTCCGCTTATCGCGACGTTCTGGCAAGTGCAAGGTTAATTGGCAGACCCGAAGGGGATGATTTTTCTTGGCACGCTCGTGCCGTCTCGCCCGAAACCGGATGTTCCCTCGAAGGGTAGTTCGTGACAGGACTTCCTGACGGGGATTAGGTTTTAGGGGCTCTCCCGAGGATTTGCCGGGATTTTCTGTTTCTTAAAAGGCTCGATTCAGGGACGGCCCCGGGAACGCGCCGCCTACCACCCCCCACCCCCTCGGCTGATGGACCGAGGGAAATTCGGGGATGAAGAGCTGCTTGGGATTCGGCCGGCTGAGTTTTCATTGATATCTGTGTTCAGTGGACGCTTTTTCTTTGGTATTCAATCGTGTCCTGGGGAATAATGTGGCAGCCGAACGGAGGGTGGATCCTCGAGGGGATGACGATGGTCATAGATTGATTCACGTGGACTTCCATCAGGACCGTTTTGACTCAGCGTTTTAAAGGTCGTTGTGTAAGGAAATACCGAGAGGACAGACAACGCTATGGTTGAATTAAATAAATGTGAGAATATTGCAAAATATTACGAATCTTTATTCAAGAGAAGCGTAACATGGTCTGCCTCGACCGTTTGTTTACTTCGATTTTTCTAACAGTTGTAATAATGCTTCGATGTAGATGGGAATGATGTAAATTGTGAACAATTTACCAGAAACAAAAAGAATTTTATCACTTTTCTCCTACTCTACATTCGACGTCTGCCTAAGTAGGATATTTCAGTTCCGAATAGTTTTTATATCGAGACATCACTGCACTCGGTTTATTGAAATAATCATGCACACCGGCGTAATTGCGTAAGCGACGAAATTGTTAAACAAAATGCCAAGTGGACTTAACAAGCAGGAATCGTACGATAATCAGAGACGTCCGTTTTCTGAGGGTTTAATTTAGGTTAAGTCGTATCTTTTTCGGTTTCTTGAAGAGCAGAATTTAAGGGCGCTTGAGAAATATCGAGGCATAAAAGTTACAAAGAGCCAAAGTGAAATGTACATAAAATTCGAACATCTGGCAATTTTTAATCTTTAATAAAACCGGCTTCCTTTCACTTAAAGAATTTTTTACTCGAACAGCGAATGTTAAAAAGAAAAATATTACCAATGGAGATAATAACATAATTGTGTCTGACTAATGGCTGACTGGTACTACTGAAACCTGTTCTCTCACTTTCGGACGCACTGAAATATAGGACCAGGTAATTTATTGTTACTTTACCTGTTATTTCATATTTTCTACGCTTTCTGCACATTAGTTTGGTACGTGATTTACCGCACAAAGAGGAAGAAACGAATATGATACTTTGAGGAGGCAAGGGCAGACAACAACAGTGAAAAGAACACTTTAATACTTTGTAGTATGGAAATCCTTTACGATAAAATATTAATCTGGTAAGTACGCAGCTAACGCAGCGTTTTATAGTGTTCTCAGTGTACAGAGGTTTAATGGAGATGAAAAATTACTTATAAAAGATAAACTTGCGTGAGCAACTTTTATTAAAGTAGTACTAAAGAAATACGAGTACACTCTATGTATTCTCTTTCACATATTATTATTCTATAACAGACAGTATAAAAGGAATTTTCTGTTCTTTGTGCATGAATATTTTTGAGACATCAGTTCACTTTTTACTTTTCGAGGAGATAAAATTACTCGAATATTTTCCTGCTGATTTTTCGCGCTCTCCTTCTCTTAAACGGTCTCCCTCAATATACACGAAGAATTTCACGAAGCAGAAAATTTTCTTTCGATGTAAAATGTGACACCATAAAATGCCGACAGTGCGCGTTACTTCAGGCATTGCTTATTTATGAATATCCCACGCTATTTAATTCCAAAGCGATGCCCGCTCCACGAAATATTGACAGCCCTCCAGGTCCACCATCAGCCACAATTTTTCCAAAAGATATCATCGTGGGGGTTGAGCTTCGGGTTTTGCCCCTGTTTCAGAATTCTTCCTTAAAAGTTTCATCGACGGTCGACCGGCCGTAAGCCGAAGTCAGTTCTCCTGCCTCTTTATTTTCCCAGCATCCCTGGCGGAGTTAAATGTAACACGATAAAACTACCACTGTGCTCTTTTATCGCCCACGGAATTTTCGGAATTTCTAAATGTCCCGAATTTTCGAGAACTTTCGAGTTTTCACCTCTTTTCAAACCCCAACGCTATTATAACGCTGAAAGAGAAACGAAAAACACAAATAATTGAACGTATAGGTGCAAATATTCAATTGAAACATTCGATTTTAATTTGGAAATACAGATATTCAATTTTCTCCTTTGAAACTCGTGAAATTTTCTTTTAAAATTTTCGATAATTGTCTACCATTTTTAGACACAAATTCGCAATGAACGAGATCGCTCGGGTTTATCTCATGAATGCATCTGCAACTGCATGGCTCGCATGCGTCCTGAGCCGTTGTTCACTGCGAACGTTGCGCTCGTGTTATTGCCGCGTCTTATGAGAAAACTTGCAACGGTAAATCTTCGGGCGCTGGATGGGGTGCAATAAAATCAAAGAGTGCAGCAGGTGATTTGATGAATCGGTTTGTTCAACGGGGAAGCGAACATTCATCAGGCTCCTCCTGCGAAGGTATAGTTCTTCTCGAGAAGGGCTTGCTGAAGGAATCGCTCCGGGCGATGCAGGATCTGCTTCTCACGAACTAATTTCATTTTACATCGTCTTATGTGATGAATGTTTCCTATCAGAGACCAAAAATAACAGTTGTTTTAGAGACACATCGTTAACAAAATTTTTATTTGAATAGATGTCAGCTATCTTTGCAGAAATTTATCAAAGAACGAAACAATGGAAAAATTTTAATATTTTTCCGTTATGACTAAAATTTTTCTGGTCATTTTTCGCCATTACAGAGAAATACAAATCGCTATGAACATTTAAAAAATTTGACGATACTGTTTCATGAGTTTTCAGATCATTAAAAATGCTTCAAAGAAACACATATTTATAGTATCTTATCAATTGAGGCAAACAATTTTTATTTTAACATAACCCCACTTCGACGAAATTAGCGTAAAGTTTTATGAAATACGAACGAAAAGTTCGTGACGGTGGAGGTTCGCGTAACCGATATATTTTTTCCTAATGTTCAATGCCAAGAACCGAAACACGCATAACCGTGTGGCACAAGAAACTTAAGCGTAGCATGGTCTCATCGCGGCTTGTAGTTTCGACGAGCATCGGTGTCCGTTTCACACTCGACAAAGTGTTGTGACACGAACACACGACGGAGTAAAGTTCTGCCAAAGTGGTGCTCGTATCCATGCGCAAACAGAGGCAATGATAATTTTCAGCCTAATCGTACCGCGCGTGAAACAGTGCTCCAACCGTTTGTCGAACGAAAATAATAAATAGTTGGTTGAAATTTCGAACGGAAGAAACATTGAAAGGGGATTCGAGCACATCTATGCACTACTTTTAATTTACCAGAATATTTAAAGAAGAAAATAAAAGTCTAAACGGTTTCTATGATTCTACATTTTTATTTTGTACGAATCATCCAACCCTCGGACTCCTGCGAGTCCTAGGCCTATGCCGGAGTCATTTCTGACCCACTCCGACGTTCACAGTTTTCCTCCGATATAAGGCGATGGCTCGGGACCGGAATTTTCTTGTTTCGAAACAGAAAGCGTCAAATGAAATTGTACATATCGACTCGTTCTTATTTCTAGCACGACGGGTCACGAATGACACCGGCACAGCATAGGGAGGTTCAATAAGAGCGGCTGCGCGAAGATTGTTGCCGGAAGAAACGACAGTAGCGAAAGTGCCGAGCAGTTCAAGACCGATAACACCGCAGAAAATATCGGTCGATCTAGGAAGTTCCGAAACTCTGTGACAGTCTGGTGCGCACGTCCTTGATGCTCCGTGCACGAGGACTCCCCGATAAACCGGAAATGGTCGGGACACCGTTGAACGACCGCAGTCCCGGAATATGAGGGAAGTTCGATGCAGTTTCTGCGCGAGAATAGGTCGGGCTTCTGGCAATGCACCCTCTTTCCGATTAGCCCCGCCATTCGCGAAGTCTCTGCGCTGCTTCGAGCGGAATGAGCGTCGCAAATGCATAATCGATGCGCCCTCCTGGCTCGGCGGGCCAACCGGAGACACCCGTTCGTTCGTGTTGACCTTGTCGACTTGACTCGAAGAACGGTCGAGCACCGAGAAGGAAGTGGAACGAACAGCCCGCGTACCCGTGAAACTTCTGACACAGAGTCGTTGCACGGAACGTATCGTTCCTCCGCGGCAACCATAATACCGGCCATCCTCGAAGACGTCGCCGTTCGAAATCTGATTATGCTCGACTCTCGTTGATAAAGCGAGTCGCGTCAACACTGGCAACACTGGAAACAAGGATGAGAAGCACGGTATTAATACCGTAAGATGGCGGAACACGGGCCCATTTTGGTCTCCGAGTTGTCAAGGTCACGTCTTGTCTACGTTCTAATGTTTTTGTTTATGTCCATTGTGTTTTCTGAAGAATGTTAAGCGTTATTTCAGTTTCCGAGTTCGTTGGCTGTTCACGTAGCAGAGTCGCCATTTTCTGCCGGGAAATGTTACAGCTTTTCAGCCGAGCTGTAAAAAGCCGCGATGCTTTAATCATCATTACGGAGTTTATCATCTTCGCTTCAGTGTTTAATCCGCCTTCGCGCATCAGATTTCAATAACTTTTGGTTAAGTAATATCTTTCATCTGGGATTTGCCCGGAGCAGGGAAAGTAGGGTAATGCTCGAAGAGAAATAGTTGCTCGCGATCTTTCTTTTTCGCTTGCAGAAGCGAGATTGACTTTTCGGCGCGAAGGTTTCTTAATCAGCGAGCTCCGAAATTGGAACCCTCGGAACGCGGATTACGTTTCGGTTGCTAAGTACGAAAAATCGGGAAAAATTGCGATCGATGAGCGCGCCGTATTATTTTATACGAAGAGTTGCAAATAGATATTCCACTGGTTTTCTAGGGAACTTTTCTAATTTCTTCGATGTTAAATTAACGCTTGGAAATGTTACGAATGTTACTGTACCAGTCATGGTACGGAGTGCCCCTTTAATTTCTGAGAAGTTAATTAAAGCTTGGAGAATGTAGAACGAGCTACACCCGCCGCCAAGTAAAGAACATTGCGTTTACATATCCAAAATTACGATCGATTGCCGAGAGACCCGACCGGTGCTGTCAAAGGATCACAGATTGACTTTTTAATGGTTTCCTGAGAAACTTTTTCTTCGCAAAGCGCAGACTTGTCAGCTGAGGGAATATAAATTAAAAGATCAATACGCTAGCTGCGTCGCCTGTTCCCCAAAACAACGATCTACTGATCTTATTGCGATTATCCATATTCATGTCAGAGCTTCAAAATCTCTTATTGTTTTATCCTTTTACTATTTTTCCTATTGAACTGTTACACAATATTTTGATCTCCTTCCAACACTATTTTAGTCAATCAAGCGACTGTCGCTCGTGAGGGGAAGATAAACATCTAAAACGTGAATTTATTTTTATATCTCGTCTGTATAATAATATCTCTTTAAACCTATGCTATTAGTCCCAAAGACTAATTATAAATCAGTAATCACTACACTGCAGGTTTTTATGAAGAATTTCTTACTGAAATTTAAAGAAGCAAGACACAAAAGTGTACTTCTATTTTTAATAATCTTTGCAAATTAAAAATTAAGTAACAGTGTGCTTAAATTCTTCTGATATATTTCTTTAAAATCTGCAGTCTAGAAATTACCGACATAGTGCACTGGCTTATCAATAAAGTTATCGATAAGGTGGTTAAGTCGAACAATTTGAACATTTTGTCACGGAGGGCGCCACGAATTCGACATGTAAAAGACTATGTGTACTTGTGTAGATTTCGAGGTAAAAATAATTGTTCAATTAAGGTAACAAGAATCATTTCATTCGCTCGTTAAACTTCTATTTTATTGACTTATTTCCATTCAAACGTCAAACCTCGATACTTAATTTAAAATTAAACAAATATGTAACTTGTAACAAGTATAATCGCACAGTATTATGGGAGGGGATACTCGGAAACCACTTAACTTTGCTAAAATAAATGTTTATTGATAATAGACATGTTTTATAGTTTATTCACATAACATTAATTTAAAATACTCGGGCTTAAAACGATAATAATCGAAAAAGCAAGTCCCAGGATGAGGAAGGAAAAAATTATTTTTAACCATTAACACTCCGTTGAGTCCGCTACAGAGACAACTAACATGTGTTTACAAAATAACCGGAGCGTTAAGAGTTAAAACATTAAGCTTTCCTTAAAAATGTATATTTCTTAAAATAGTTTCCAGAAAATAAAGTTTCTTTTACTAACTCTAGGTCTGTTCCACTAGTGTGCCATTTTTTAACTTTTTATATTTGAACTCTGGTTCGCCTCGTTTGCTTGTCCAAGCTTTAGTATCTGATTTGGACAATATTTTTTCTGGATCCACCGCAACTTCCCTACATTTTAACATAATTGCGTTCTCATCGATACTTACTGTAGCTTTTCTCTTTCTGGGAAGTTCTTCCAGTTGTTCCTCAGCTGTTAAAAATTCTACAGAAGAACTGAGGAGCTTTATACCAGAATTGTTATCTGAACTTTCTGTACCGGTTGCGACAAAATCGTGCTCTGTCTTATTTTTTATTTTAATAGATCTAAAGTAGTACGCACATTGGTAGAATAATAATTCAAATATATTGTGAGAAACTGATTATGTTCGTATTACTCACTTTTCTATTATCTCACCCAGCTTTTTCGCAACATATTTCTGAAACGATGGAGTTACTCCAAAGTTTTCAAACTTTTCCTTCTCTTCCAAGTCTGGTCTCAACGATTTCGGTTTTGTTTCCTCTGAATGCTTTGTATTGTCTAAACGAAGCAAAAAGAAATAGAATTACAGATTGTAATTTTACGAAACTTTATTTAAGATAAAGTTATGAGGTGTTTACATGCTGTTCGCATGCAGAGGTTAGGAGGACCAACATGACGAGGTTATGTTACTTACTCTGTCCGTTCGTTTTCTGTGAAATTCCAGAATCGTTGGGTTCTTTTGCGGAAAAATAAATGTCTTTTAAAAATTCATGATCTGTCGCCTCCTTTAACACACTTTTTATTGTTTCGTCCTCCGAGCTCGTTGAGTCGTCGACATTTTTGTTTTTGTTTAACATTGTCGCTCGAATGGTGTGCGAGTCAGCAATCGATAGTCGAAATTCAAATTTCAATTCAAATTCAAATCGAAAGCGCGGTTTCTTTAAATAACTCTGTATCTACCTTAGTTTTCACTATGCTGGGTATGCAGTGTATCGAAGCGTAACATAAAAATCAATTTAAATATAACTAACTCATTGCCGAAATTTGTTTATTAGTTAATAGTTATAAATTTTGTACAGAATGTGAGTATTTGAAATGTGTGTAAAGATGTCCGTATATTGTACAATTACTTATTAGCATTAGTATCCTTTGATAGTAATCAAAAACATAAGTTTTGAATGTGTCTCATAAAAAATTACAGTAGAAGGGCAGATGTGGAACGTTTCGCCGTTATCTAATTAACGAACATCAGAGTAAATTAATTAATAACCATACATTCCAATTTAGATCTGAAGAAAGAAATTAAACAATGTTCGAGTAGCCTTCTTGTCTCTAAATAAAGAAACATGATTGTCTCGAGTGAAAGTACGTTGTAACAAGTATTATAACAGAAATAAAAAAAGCTATGTCTATATGACAAAAGAAATGAAATATTGTTGTACGTTCACACTATAAGTTTCAAATTATTTTGATTCTAGACGATAAATCAAATAATTAAAAAACCAAAAACAAATTACAATTAAGAACGGTGTATGGAACTATTTCATGAAGAGGATCGCAGGATAGAAATGATAGAATTATTATTCTTTGCGGGATAAAGAATTAGTAACACAGGAACAGGGGTCATAGACCGTCGTAAGACTATTAGCAATCGTGATACTGCTGCTACTAATGGGGGGAGGTACAAAATTAACTGTTTTTTGAGGATATTAAAGAACTCGTAGTGATCACGGTGTTAAGAAAAATGAAGTTCAATTTTTATTTGAAAATTGCCAAAATACAGACCATGCTCAATATTTTCTTAGCAGTTCTCGTCAAATTGGAGGCTGCAGTTAATCAGATTTTTTCACGTTCTCCATGTTGATTTTTAAGTGGTAATTATAGTATCCATTATTGTGTATTCTGACAGTATTACAAAGTTAAAATTTATTACGCCATTCGAGAAATCGATTTTTTTATAGGTTGAGGTTTTGGAAATCTTTCGACACGAGTCTGACGTTGAAATTCCAATTAAATTCAAGAAAAATATAAGGAATAATAATAATGATGGGGAATTTTGCCCCCTCCCCATTAGCAGAGGAAAGATAGTCGTCGTCGGTAGTTCTGGGGGTTGAGTTCTGAATCGCATCGAATACAGCGTCAACAGGTTTCATTTATAAATTCATTTTGATTGAATGCGTTGGTTGCATTACAATAAATGATGCAGTGAAACACCATGCGGTACATTTATGTACAAAGTGTATCAACGGCGGGACGTGTTGTTCCTGCAACTCGAAGAACCGGCCGCGCGATAGGGGTTGTTGTTCGTTTGGTGCGTGGGAACAGAGCATAAAACCGCGGTGACGTATGAAGAAGAAAAATAATGAAATGCGGAATATTTGGAAGTGTGTCTTAAACATAAACAATGAGTATATTTTAAAATATTATAATATTATTCTCTCTGCGTCGAGAAGGAAAACACAGTTCGACTAAATTCTCTGTCAACGTGTTTAACGACAGATTAACAAGAATTACAGGCGCAAAATTATTATTTCTTTTTCCCTTTTCTCAATCTCCTGTGTTTCTGACCTATTCGATGCTGGCTCGAAAGGAACAATCGTAGAGACGTGTGGTCTAGAAACTAAATGGACGGGCGAAGTCGAATATTGCCAACGATGTTTATGTACACGATAATGATCGTTTCTGCTTTCTTTTTTGCTTTTTTTTTTCTTTTGTTGCTGTTGTTGTTTTCTCTCGTCCCCTAATAATTAAATTGTTTTCTTAATCTAAATACATTTAATAATATATTCTCACTTTGCATCGTCATCTCGTACTTTTTTTTTTTATTTTAGTGCGCTTCTGAGAGGTTCCATGTACACTGTTTATTTGTATTTTTATCATTATTATTATTATTTCTTTTTCTGCTCGGTATCTTTTTTTTTTTAATTAATCGTTATAATCACTTGCTGCGTGCTCTCTGTTGAACAATAACGTTAAACGTATAAAATATACATGGAGGAAACGTTCACGGGTACATTTTATACAGATTAACGGGTTCTTCGACTTTTTTGTTTATACGTAAGGTGTATGTGTATGGATATCGCTTTTTTTTCTTCCCTCTTCGCTACTAATGTATCTTTGATGTGTGTGCATTGGATGTTTTATTTATTTAGTTTTTATCTTTGGCTCACATGTCGATCTCTCGCATTTCTTTTTTTTTTTTATTCATCTGTTCCTGTTATTTGTATAATGACTGCATGTACTTATTATACTTATCATATACATATGTATATATATATAATATATATTTATATATATGTATATATTTTTTTTACCTTCCTCGACTCGTACCTGAATGTACAGTAATGTATTTCTTTTTTTTTTCTGCTAAGGCATTTGTTATGGCAAGTATATTTTAAAAGTGCTGATGTCTAAACGCGCGTGAATACTTATTTTCTCTGTTTTTTCCATTTTTTGTACAGTTTATAAAAGTATATTGGCCATGTTATTGTAACTTCTAATTAGCCAGCTACGTGTCAAATCACTTTAAAAAAATTATTCGCTCGTTAGAAAAAGAACTACTCTGCTGTTATTTTTATTTTTCCTCGTATCTCATTTGTCACGTTTAAGATTCGATTTGCGCCTTATAATCCGTGGCCACTAAATTGTTTTTTAATCTCTATATTTTGCATGCAAACGTTACTTATGCTCATTAGTCGGTTCTCTGTGTGTGTGTGTGCGCGTGTGTGTCTGTATATATGTATATGTACGTGTACAGCGTGGGTTTCCTCGTGTGTGTGTGTGTGTGTGTGTTTATTAATACCGTTTCATAAAATATATTCAACCGGAGGCTAGAGTAACCGGAAACAAGAAAAAGTACACGCTTGTCAGGAGTATTCGCATCCTGATTTTTCACACACAATTCTTTCGCATTTCGTCGAGGATCATTTTCGAAATTGCGATCGATCGGCGGTACCATAACGAACAATCTATTCTCCCCTCCCTCCCTCTCTCGTTTTTATTATTCTTTCTGGTGTGTACTCCGACAAATAACGAAACGAAGAGACTTTCATTTTGTACGTACAAGAGAGATGTACATTTGTGTACGTGTGTGTGTGTGTGTGTGTGTGTGTGTGTGTGTGTGCGAGTTTGTTCACCAAGTTGCAGACGGTAGGAAGTTTTCAGTTAAACCCGCTCGGTTCGAGCCGAAGCGTTCCGAATCGTTTCGGCTGTGTTTTCGAATGTTACTTGCTCGAGCCACGAGTTGGCCTAAACGAAGTTGCATAGATCAGTATTGTACACCATAGATTTGTGTACCAGAGCGGGGCAACTTCTTCCCCGCCGTCGCTGCGCGACCCCCACCGCCAGTTTCCCGGTTCTCCCACTCCTCGCGCGACTTTATCTCCAGAGTCGGGGAACTGGGCCCCGCGGGCCGCACGCTATCGCTTTCATACTATACCAGTCGAATGGTGGAAGCAGCTGGTAGGCACTGAGAACCGGTGTCGCCAGATCAAGACTTGTTCCCCCACTCTACTTTTCCCCTACCGCGCTAGTCCCCCGCGCTTCCGCCGCGGCCCGGTCACGTGACGCGTTCCGTCATACTCCGGTACTGGCGGAGAGAAAGAGGATAACTGTATTCCCCTCAACTGGTGCTCCCTCCCCTCATCTGGCGACACTGCTGAGAACAGGGGAAAGAAACAGTGTGCGGCCCACGGGCCGCCAGTTGCCCGGCTCTGTTGTACATCATCGTACACACGCGCGGGCATATACACTTAATAATGTACTTGTGTCTGTGTGTGTGTGTGTCTGTACGTTTATTTTCGTTCATATCGTTTCTGTTTCCCTGTTCTCTTTCATCGTGTATCTTTTTACTTTGTTGTAGTCTCGCTGTTGTTCTTATGGTTGTTCGCTTGCTTATCGCGAACAGCCATCGCTCAAGATCGCCGGAGATCACTCTGCGAACAATAGCGTTTTCTCCGAGCAGTTAACAAAGACCGGCACGTGTGTGTATGTTTTTCGTGTGTGTTCGGCAATCAAAGAAACAAATCTCGTAATAACCCTCTAGCCACTAGGTTTTCCAATATCGTCTTTGTTTAGGGTAACTAACGTTAGTTTCTTTTTTTCTCTCTCTCTCCTCTCTCTCTCTCTCTCTCTCTCTCTCTTTTATAACCTACGGAATAATTTAATCGTAGTCTATGGTAGTTTTACGGTTACCTCGGGTACAATCGGATTTCGCTAAAAGCTCGTACGTACGTGTTTATGTCGAGTTTTGTCGATTGCTTGTCGCGATAGATAGGCGAAACGAAGGTTCATGAAAACCGAGGGAAACCGGTGCCAGGGGATTGCCATAAACAATTTCCTTCGCGATCCTGAATTGCCGGAGAACTGTATGAAACGCATTGAAAGTCATTTGCGATCGAGCAAAACAGTATATTTCTCGATATATGTCGCCAAGGCCTCGGTGATAAACGTCGCGGAACTATCCCCACTACCGCGGGGTATGCCCCGTGAGGGGCCGTGAAGCTCGAGAGGCGTCGAACGCCGAGAAGTGTAAACGTAAGCGGCGTGATCTCCTGGACGATATACGACGCTGGCAAGACCCGTGTTGTTGACATATATCGAGAAGAAACGGAAATTATTTACGACACACCCGTATAGCTTCGAGCTTCGCGTTCTGTCTCAAACGCAGTGAGAATTGCATTTTCGCAGTGCAATTTTGTTGGACGATTAGTTTGGAGTGCACGTGATTCGAATTGAATATTTATTTGTCAGTCGGAAAGTTAATATCGTTATCTGATTTTTGCGACCGCTTCAATGTTCAATGTTCTTCAATGTTTTACACTGTAATATTGTTGGATAATTATACAGGCATCTGGATATTGAATTAAATATATTTATTGCAAAGTCATCCTCGATTTTTCAATCCTTCTTTATTGCTCGAATGAAGTTTTGCGTTATAACATTGTCAAATCATTATGTTGTCCATTAATTTAAACGGAACAGAGCACACGAATAATAGAATAGTAATAAAATTTCGTACGTAGTGTTGAATTGTAATTAAAAAAATTCCTATGCACTTGAGACAGACCGCGTGCGTATCCACCAAGGGAACAAAGGTTAAGCCAATGTTGCTGTTACTGTAAAACTTCCAATATGTTTCTTAATGTTGCTTATTGTCAGAACACACAGAAACAATATGTATGCAAGTCATGACCACTATTAATATACAACTTATACAAACTTGTGTAATATTTATTTCTTTAGGTGAACAACTGTAGCAACAATCTTAAATATTCAATGATAGTTCAACGATTTAAATATAGTTGTATTTACCAACAATTGTTCACGCAATTGTGAGAACAAAGTGAAATTAAGTTTACTCAAGAAGGTTGAAAGAACAACTACTGTAAACATTACTTGCTTCTATTTTATTAAAAGGAAGGTTCCTATGCAATTTTTATGAATAATTGGCAGTCAACGTGTTAAACAGCTCGTCTAAAGTCTGCAATTTGTAACACAACTAATTGTTCCAAGCTCGAATCGACGGAAAACGAAAAAGGGAAAGTAGGTATATAGTGTCCCGCAAGCTCGACGATTTCATTTCCATGAAATAAACAAGTGTATTTAAGTCTACGTCCAACTTTATTGAAACTTTTATTCAACTGGACTTTATTTCCGTAGCACTTACTATAAATGCACAAAGATCCGCAGTCTACTTATCAGTATACCTGTGTCAAATTCCAAGGCATAATTGAAACGTTTCACAGAAATATTTGCTTCGGCGCAGCAGACAGATTGTTTCTGTAATTTGACTCGAGTTCTTCATTGTCGGAAGCGGTAAACAACGGCCAGCAACAAACAAAAGTCCTTTAAGTGTTCCATTGGTGAGATACGTTGTTCCACGTACAGAGCTTCCAGGGAGAAATTGATCACATAGTCATTTGTTCAGGCAGAGAACTGCGGGGGTTGGAAAATGGTTCCACAAATCATTCCACGGAATCATTGAAATCATCCACGGTTCTGGCTAAATAGATTACGGGGGAACCGAAACAATTTCATTATCAACGTTTTTCGTTTAAATCCGGTTACAATATCGAATATCGTTAGACAATTCAATTTCAAAGTTTCAAAAAAAAAAAAAAAGAGAACATCTGAGTAACCAATGATAGCAAGTGGCAAGGGAAAAAATTTGGACGTAGACACACAGGGAATTCGAGATTTCTTCGTGGGAATCGGTTCGAAAGTTTTCTCATTGAAGTACAAAAGCTCACAACTTCCCCCGATTCCCCGTAATGATCGCAACTCCGTCAAGGTCATTTCAAATACACTGTAGACGCCGCCTGTAGAAAACGAGCTTCGGCAATTGAAGGAGAAAAATAATCTATGTAACCGGAAGTGTCGGCGCAGTTTTCGGTTTCCTGTGACAAAGGCCATAAGCTGGCGATCCATCGAAGCGGTATCACGAACCCGTGGGGATCGCCGCCATGATTTCCAACCCCCTGACGAAACGAAAATTATTTGCTGGAACGAGGCTGCTGGCGATTGTGCGGTCTCGTTCCAGCAGGCTCTATCGATATAGTATACTACACCAGTGCATCTCACACAACGGTCATACAACTTGAACGAAAGTACATGTCAATCGTTGTACAGTGCCCTCGCGACAATCCTCCGAAAACACGGGTCCGGCCAGGGACATTTATCGCGAAGAAAATACTATTCTTTGATCCGCTGCCGAACGTGGAAAAGGACAGCGAACTTCGATGACCTTGGCCGCCGAGCAGCGTAAACATAGTACGAACGGAGTATACATTCCTCGGCGACCGTGGCGTCGTATACCCCGCGGTGGTGGGGACAGTTTCGGGACAATTACAGTCGAGATCTTCTGGACATTTATCGCGAGGGCACTGTACTCGCAACGTATCGATTGCTCTCCTGGATGACAACTCGATGACTGTTCTTCCCAGAGCGATAAGAATGCTTGATCAGTGACCCAACTTTCGCACGCATGATCGACACGAGTTTGCTCGCGCGGTGTGTTCGTGTGTGTCTGTATGTTTCTCGTGAAAAGAAGAACAATGAGAAGGGGATCTAAACAATTCGATATTTGTTGTTATTACTTTTTTTTTTTCTTTTCCGCAATTGGGTGCGAGAAGTTGCGCGCACTGACACGAGAACTCAATAATTGAACGATAGTTATAATTGCTTCGGTTATTTTTTGTTCTTTTCTTTTTCCCCATATCTGGCTCGTTTAGTCAACGTTAGTTTTTTTTTTTTCTCGTTACAATTATATTGCGTCTCGAACAAGCATCTATGTGTTTAATTTAATCCGCTACTAATGCTTGCTGCTTCGGGCTGCATCCCTCGTCAGGTGTTTACATTGATTAACCGATTTTTTTTCTCTTTTATTTGTTCACGCCGCCCCCACCTCTTTAAACATTGGTAACAAACTTAGCGAACGATGTCTAATAGAAAAACGTCAAGAGATTCGTACCAGCGCTTGCATAGCATACATACATAGATTCATACGATAAGCGCGATGTAACAGGATGCACGCTTATGGTGTGAATTTTGTAGAAAACTCTTTCGTAGAAAATTGACGCTAGGGTAATGTTATATTTCTCTCAATCTCTCAAACTCTCTCACACGCTCTCTTTCTTGCTCGCTTTCTCTCGATCTCTCTTTCTCTCGGTTCCTTTCGCACGCTATCTCTCTCGCACTATATTTCTCTCTCTCTCTCTCTCTCTCTCTCTCGTTCTTTCGCTCGCTCTCTTATATTTTTTCCTTTTTTTTTTGTTTGTTTCTTTACAAGGCGTTTCTACGCAGGTTTCTCGCATGACGAGGATGACGTCTACTTGGTGCCACACTACTGGATTATTATTAATTAGCTGCTCGCAACGGCTATTTGTTCGAATTCTAGAAACTGGGAGCTTGTTACGTTCCTGACCACCTGCCTCGCAATCCTTGTTGTTCACACTTCGTTCAAATTCAGTCCGAATGACGACACAAAAGTGTAATGGAATTTGTTGACTGGAAAAAATACAAAGACTTAATCGAACGCTTTGTCTCGGTAATTTGTACCGCGAGGATTCTACCGTCAAAATTGTCTCTTCTTTTATTGGTTTTGTTTTATGTTAATTTATAAGTAGACTGCGCATCTCGATGCAAAATCAGAATTTCACGGCTCATTTTACAAAAACTAGGTGTGTCACAGCATACTGTGGTTCGTTCATCGATTTGGCAACACTTTTAAAAACAATTAAAACCATTACGCATCATTTTCGAGAATAGGGAGTTCAGTAGAAAATGCATTTCTGCTGTTGATAGTTCTGATTGTTTGAAGGTGACGTGTCTTCATTCTTACATTTTCATCGTTTCTTTACTGTTTTATGCATAAAGTCCACAGTTTACTCAAGAGTAAATGAAAGATACTAATTTTTACCAGCATAATTTTCCCGAATGAATAATACAATCGATACTGTGACCCGGAAAAGACAAATTTTCAATCTACGAGTGACAGAAATGTTCCATACAATTAATATTTTCTTGCCAATAAACGATACCATAAACGAGACAAGACACGAATGAACGCCTGCTGCCTAATCCGTCAGCTATTGTCTACGTCCGGGGTGTCCGGCAGGGTGATTAATCGCGAGGCAAGTGGTTCGCTAATCATCTACCGGAGTGAACCTGCATGAGATCTAGAAGGCAATCGACACCTGTCCGTGATCACCTTTAATATCCACGATTTCGTTGTTCCAATCACGTGCGGCTCATTAGACGAACGCTGCTGCCCCGCGCCCCACCCCCCTTCCCCACCACCCCCCGATAAATGAACGATTCGAGTCCGGTTCGGAATCACAGAGAGCACGAATACATGTAACGTGTTTGTGTGCTAGACGAAGACGACGACGACGACGACGCTTAGAGTCTACGGAGTTTGCCGACGGTAAACCAGTCTTGTGTCACCCTGTAGAGATCATCGTGAAACGCTTGTCAGTGTACTGTACTAACGAAGCTTAGCGTTCTACTTGGCAATTGGACTGTCGCATGTCTCGTTATCAATCGTTTTTTCTCTTTTTCGCGGTTCGATCCTTGAAACCGGAAACGGAAGTGAAATTTTCGCACGGTAAACAACCGGCCGTTATAAAGTTCAACCGGTGAACGTCTCAGGTTTCGCCGGGTCCCGGGGAGAAATTGTTGAGAATTTTTCAAGCCAATCACCTTCGGGAAGATTAGAGGGTTCAACGTGAATTGCGAGATTGGAGGGTTGGCTGGGTCTCTCGTGAGCAAAGGGTGCCTGTCTGGCGGCAGGTCTTCAGGATTCTCTGTCTTTTGCGGGCTGTGAAGAAATGTTTCACTCTCGGAACATTATCTAAGACCGACTGTCCACGGACATTCGTGCTCAAAGTGGAAACCATAAGAGGCGTCGAGGAATACAGGTCGCTTCATAAATTCGGGCACGAGTGAATCTCGAAATTATAAAACTTGCAAACTTTATCGCAGAAGTATTAAGACGCTCTCTTTAAACACAATTCAAAAATTTCATGTTCGAGGAATACCAGCTACAGGGCGTTCCATAAATTCGGGCACGAGTGAATCTCGAAATTATAAAACTTGCAAATTTAATCACAGAGGCATTAAGACGCCCTCTTTAAAAACATTTCAAAAATTTCATATTCGAGGAATTCCAGCTACAGGGCGTTCCACAAATTTCGGCACGATTGAATCTCGAAATTATAAAACTTGCAAATTTAATCGCAGAGGCATTAAAACGCCCTCTTTAAACTCATTTCAAAAATTTCATATTCGAGGAATACTAGCTACAGGGCGTTCCATAAATTCGGGCACGAGTGAATCTCGAAATTATAAAACTTGCAAGTTTAATCGCAGAAGTGTTAAGACGCTCTCTTTAAACACATTTCAAAAATTTCATATTCGTGAAATTCCAGCTACAGGGCGTTCCACAAATTCGGGCACGTTTGAATTTCGAAAATTTGCAAATTTAATCACAGAGGCATTAAAACGCCATGTTTAAACATATTCCAAAAATTAAAAAATTCATTTGTCGGGGGTACAGCGATCTACCATCAAGGATGTTCCTCATTCGTTTTGAAAAAACTCTCTTCCATTTCCAAGGACAATCTAAAATATGTTAACACGTCTGCGCTAATAAAGTTTATATCATCGAAATAATATGTATCTCACAATTTGCAAATAGAACATTATGGAACGACCTGTAGATAAATCGACCCCAACTTTTGACCGTATAAATATTCCTCGGAATTCAGTGTCGAGGACACGGTTTTAAATAACGTTCCGGGCAGCGAGGAGTCTCCGTAAGCCATCACTATACCTATCTAAAATAGAGCTGCACCGTGCGTGCAGGTGTTCGGCTCGCTATGCAGCATGATCTCGTCGCGAACGTCTCCCGATCCGCCTCGAAACGAAACGTCTGATATGTAAGATCTGAGATACACATTCATGGCGCTACAGTCTTTTGTGTTATACTCTTTTTTTATTTTTCTTTCACCTTTTTCTGTTTGTCTTTCGTTTTTACGTAGCTCTAGAGACAGTTCTGGCTTCAGTATGTCCGGCGTTTGTGTTCCAGTGTTTGTTAGCGACCGCGAAACGACGATCTCGCAATTCATCAACGAGATAATATATTATCTCGTTGTTAATTACAATTAACCGCGAGAAGAACCGATGATGAGCTTTCATTTTGCGAACGCGCATATATGTATGGTATGTACGTATGTATATGTATATTTTTGCCTGTTAATTGAATAATCGGTCGCCCGTCGCCCCATTCTTCCACGCTTTTGCAGATTTTAACCATTTCCGATTTCCGGACCCCGTCGACCGTGATCGTTGACGTTTCTAGCTTCCGCGAAACCTATCTCTCTCTCTCTCTCTCTCTTTCTCGCTCTCGCTCTCTCTCTCCCTGGTTTGATACAAAAACTATTCGCCTTTGCATGGTTTTCTCTTTTTTTCGTTTTTACAGTTTTTCTTTGTGGTTTTGTCTTAATTACGGTCTCACTCTTGTCACTTAGCTAATAACGTGCACGGAGAGCGCGCGCGTCCTCGAATAGTTTGCACGGCGTCGGTTTGTTCTTTAAACTGAGTTTTGTTAATAATCTTATTTACTTTACAGATCTTGTTTTTTTTTTACGTTTGCGTCGACGTGTTAATCCTAATGGTGTTGGTTTGTCTGTCATTTTGTCAACTTTCTATTCGTGCTCGCCCTCTCTCTCTCTCTTTCTCTCTCGGTAATGCTATGCAGTTTTTCTTCTGGGTACGTACGCGCACAGTGTTTTGCTATGTACATGTTCTCTCGGTTAGTATGCGTAACATTTACGGGTTAGCAGTTTGTCGAGTGTTTGCCGCGCGCGTCGATCGTTCGTCAACGTGTTATCTCTTCTTTTTTTTTTTGGTTTTTTTTTAGCAGACAGTGGTTAAATAAGTCGTCTATTAGTTTAGCAGTGATAGCAAAGAGTCTTCGCGACTTCCGTCTCTTTCCAACCCTCGTTCGGTAGCATGATCGCCGCGTCATCCACGGTTCGATTAGTAAGAATAATATTCTATTTCCTGTCTCGTCGTTTCCACCTTCGTTTCTCTCTCTCTCTCTCTCTCCCTCTCTCTCTCTCTCTCTCTCTCTCTCGCTCTCCCTTTAATTAGTTATACGCGTACACACCTTAGGCCCGAAACCGTGCTTGGCAGATTAGTCCTAGACCGGTTTTTTTTCATCTTCTTCTTCTCTTTTTTTTTTCTGTGTATAGATTAAACTATAAAAACGTCGGTCATGCGGTCTACGAGTATTCTACCATTTTTTCTGGGATGCTTCTCTGCTGACCCACGGCACGCAGATCATCATTATTATTTTTGTTCTTTTTTGTTTCGTCGCTATTACAATATCATCATTTATCGTATTTCATTTATATTAATATTTATAATACGTGTATAGACACATGCGTGCTCACGTATGTGTCGGCCACACGTGCGCATGCATGCATGTATATAATGTCAGGATGACGTGAGGAGATGTAAAATAATGACAGAAAACTATCTCTCTCTTACATGAAAAATAGGTACTTCTGTTTTCCTCGCATGTGTGTAGGTGTATGTTTACATATGTATATGTATGAAACGCATGGTATAATATGCCTATTTCTTCCTTAAATATTGGGTACTTTTTTTTGTTTTTATATACATATAATACATACATGTATACACGCACACACACATATATACGTTGTATATATACGTATACATATATATGTATATATATGTACATGTATGCATAATCACGTATGCACGAATCGCGTACACGTGTTCAACTAGGAAACGAATGGCACGTTTCTTCCAAACCGCCGTAATTTATGTATATGTATATAATAATATACACGAGTCATCGGTGAAAAGTGTTTCGGAGTGTGTGTTAATGTCAAAGTATCGAGCAACGTTGCTATTATAAATTAGACTCTCACAACGTTCGGTTAAAGAAGAGTATTATCGTTAACAGACGTCACTTCTGTACCGTCGAGTAACACTATGGGGACCGTGGCTCCTGAACAGCGACCATAATCCTCGTCCGACAACAAAATTTCCGTTTCCGGACGAACAAACAATTCTCCCGGCGAAGAGCATTCGAAAATTGAATTTTTAAATACATATATACACCAACAATTTTAAAACGATTTTTCGGACATGGCCTACTTCTTTCTAGTTTACTTCCGGTCACCGTCGGCCATCTTTCTTATTCTTCTACTCGCAAAATTTCTGTCCCCGAAATAAAGGACTTTTCAGGTATTATCTCACAACAAGCCTAATTCATCGTAGGTTACTTTCGGTCGCTATTAGCTTTTGTTATTGAAAACTTTTAGTGATTCGACATTGAGCATTCACAAAAACTCTCGGAATTAATTACAAGAGCCAGAGTCTACACAAAAATGTATTTGTTTCCCTTAATAATTTTAATAAGTTGAAAATAAGACAACACTGTCTGTCATCACTTCTGATGTTTAAACTATCTCGTGGTGTCGTTTACTCGTTTCTGTTATAAATGCCTAGCATCCGCAGTCTAGTGATCATTAAAAGTGATTATATAGTCGGTTGAGCGTTTTTTTGTTAATTATAGGTGACTATATTTGTATCTTAGACTGCAATATTAAACATCAGAGATCGAAGATCATCCTACTCAATCCGTGACAACAAAATTGTATACAGGAAAAAATGATTTACAAAAACAATTACAATTGGGGCAAAGAAGATAATTAGAAATCTCAAAGTCCCCCGGATATCTCTTTAACTTCCACAAGTGAACCAACAATTTGCAATAGTAGAAAATATTGCACTCTGTTTACGACAAAACGTTGGCTTCACAATTGTTATTTCCAGTAACAATATCAATTACACTGTGAAGTCGGTCTAGTACGTTCCCCTGGCAGAAAATATTCCGACAAAATGATGAACGTGATCGTTCAATAAATTATTTAGCTATGCATCGAATAATAGTATACAAACTATAAGAAGTATTCTAGAAAAATATTAATAAAATGAGGAATTATTTTGCTTCTCATCAAATACAAAGTAGTGAAAATAAAGAATTTTAAATAGAGAAAATAAGATTTTAAATAGCAGAACACAGATCAGGCCTGGCTAACCGGTGGCTCGCGAGCCGCAGGCGAGTCCTGTTCCCACTCCTGGGACTCCCCACCATGCTCCTACGGATTGCGGGAGAAGGGGACGGGCGGGCAGGAACCTGCGTAGGAGGTTGTCTCCAGGATAGATAAAAGCATGGCGGGGCAACATGAAGTGGCCAGTGGCGGGGGAACCTGCGCCCTGGTGGTGGGGATCGTGCAGCGACGGCGGGGAAGAAGTTGCCCAGGCCTGACGTGGACGACAATAAATTAAACCCGCCCCGAAATCATTATCCAATTGATTCTATCAACGTTTTCCGTTAACAAGTATTTTCAGTTCGATCGAATAATTTTGTGCCAGGGGTTCGAATGCTCGGAAACGAAGCGTAATGGTTCCCGTTCAGAAGCCACCGGTCCGTAAAATATATTCTCTGAACCGGGTCCAGCCTTCGCTACTATTATAGAAACATCGGAAGCTTCAACAGTCGCGTAAAACTTTCGTACACGCAAAGAATACACCCGCCGCCTATGGTACTCGTCCAACAACTAGAAAAATAACACGTTAACGTTTGGTCAATTGACTTCGAACGTGATCATCGGTCCGGCTCGAAAGTTAGTCGGCCGATTGAAACTGATTAGAAAAAGAAGCTCCGGGGTAATCGTCGCGTGGTCACGCCGTCTCCGTAAGTATTCCGGTGTTCGTCGGGTGTTTTGTCGTCAACCATTCTTCGCGTTACAGTTAAAACGTTACATAATAATCTCGCAACACGGGTATCGACCACTATGCATGAGTACTTCGACGCGCAGTTTTCACGCATGCACACTCTCTTTCTCTCTGTCTTTCATTCTCTCGTTCTCTCCGTTCGCGTGCGTCTTTCGTTTTCTTTTTTCTTTTTATTTTCAGTAACTGCCTAGTTATGCGGTAGTGGATGTAGTAATCATTGCAATGATAATCGGTAACAATAATAATAATTTATTACATAATATTTATAGCTTTTTTGTCCCTTATAGTACATCGCGTCTGTCGCCTCAATAAAAAGGTACTTCCCCCGTGTTCCACTTAAATATGTATTATTATTTCATCTTTTTTTTTTTTCATTCATTGACGTTTTAGTCCTGGCAGCCCAAAGAACTCTCAACAAGTTAACACAGCCTTTGGGCCTTCGATTAGACTTTTGTTTGAATTTTAATCAATTTTTTTTTTTCATTAAATATTAGTTCCTCTTTTCGTAGAACCACTTTCTAACCATTCGCACCCCCGTTAAACCCCCGATCCCCGGTCTCCCCCCCCCCCCCCCCCCCCCCCCAAGGAAAATTCTCCGTACCCTTGTATATTCCTCTCGGTAGATCGGATCTCTCTTCAGGACGGTCTTCCTAATCTTCGCTAACTATCATATATCCCTCTCTCTCTCTCTCTCTCTCGCACGCGCGCGCACTTTTACCTTATACAGCGTTATCACCGAAGCTCCACCGAAGCGATTCAAGACGTGTTCATAGAAAATAAAAACGGGGAGCTACATCGAAAGAAGCGAATCCTCTTGCCTCGACCTCCGACCGGCGTCGTCTCGCAGCTATCGTCCGCCATCATGCTCCTTTCGTCATCGTCCTTCATCCCCCTCGATCGCTAGCGCGGGATTAATCGTGTTACGAAGCTACGGTTAACGAACATAATAACTGAGAAATATCCTTTGTCGTTACGAGTACGTTCTCCTCTACTGGTTAGTTTTGTTCCTTAAATCAAGAGAAAAACAAACGAGAAACTCTCTCTCTCTCTCTCTCTCATTTTCGCTCTCACGCTCTCTCTCTCTCTCTCTCTCTCTCTTCGTGTGTGTGTGTGTCTCTCTGTGTGCGTCCCGCACACTGTACCACCCCCGAGCCCCCACCCTCTCCTCTTAACACGACACCTTTCTGCGATCGAAAGTCTGAAAGTGCAAAACTCGTCGCGGATAATCACATAGTGTTTCGGACGCGTCTCGTTACACCCCGCGAGTTCCGTTTAGGAATTTAGTTTTCTGTCACGTGGCCCGCGGCGAACGGGACTATACATAATATTTATATATATATATACGGTATGCACGTATGTACGCTCTATAAATTTCTAGGCCTGCTCTCTTCGTCGTCGTGCGAAGATCTGCTTCATCCGTCGTCGCCGTCCATATTTCTTTTCGCCGTGTGCACCGACGCTTCGATCGACCGTTCGATGAAGAGACTCGCGGGGCAGGAAGAAAATAAACGGCTCCGTGGTTCTCCAATCGGCGACACAGTCCTACCCCTTCTCCACCTCCTCTGCGTCCCCCGTCGCAGCTCGAATTTGTAAAGGCGTTTTTTCATTTCACCGAACTGTTGCGTCGTTTCTTTTGCGGCGGGACCGGCTCGTTCGTCGTTTTATTGCTGTTGAGATCGAGTCTCGTCGCCCGGGAACAGGCTTCCGGAAGCGGTTTCTTCTCCCCTCTCTCTCTCTCTTTCTCTCTCTCCCTCTCTCTCTCTCCCCCACTCGTTGTGTCGCCCGTTGGAGAATCTCGTTCGGGAATCTTCTTCGGTCGGCACCGGTTTCTCGCGCGGATTCTGGACAAACGTGCCCCGTCAGATTAATATAAGAAGGCGCTAGAAACCGATCGCTAGTGGACTACTGGCATGGCGTATTTATCTATTTTATAAGACTGCTTTCTAGAGTAGCGTCCAGAATCCGTGCCTGAAACGGCCGCAGGAATTGATCCCCCGGGAACAGTGGCCGGGCTGGCGTTTTGGCCGCGGCAGCCCCACTGTCTCGCATGGAGCCGTTAGTATCTCTCCGTATGCTAGTTAAGCGAGTGTCGTCATTGATACGAGTCCTTGTGGAAAGTGTCGCTCTTGTGGAAGATCTTTCGGCTCTCTCTGGTGAAGTCCTGGCTCGCGAAATTGTTCTCGGACTTCGGTCTCGGCAACAGGCAAGCTGGAAGAGCCCTCAGCTCTATGCTGTGTACCTGGAACGCGAGCGAACCGTTTGCAGGATTGTTCGACGGATTTTCTGATGTTTTTGGGACGAATCGAGCCAATCAGAAACTCGGAATTATTGTTTCACCGGGGAGTCGTTCGAGCTCCGAGCTTTTAGAAAATACATCAACGAAATAATGGATAGTTTTGACCGGAAGGAGAGTTATCACTGGATCTTTCAATATTAACTTGATTCACTGTTAATTTAGCATTATTAGACTGCGGACTTTTATGCAAAATAAAAATTGTTTTCATCAATTGCGTGTGGTACGAGAAGCAAATAAAAATTTGTTTGAATAAATTGTCGATCAATCTTTGTACTCTGACAATTTTCGCCTACTCGTTTTTTGTCATAAATGCCTAAAATCCACAGTCTAAACATGACCAATTAATAATTGGTGAGAATTTGAATAAAATGAATTTAGTATTTTCATATTTGGCAATAATTTGTGCATTACTATTTCGAACATTGGCGTGAGTAAAATAAACGAATGAAAGAGACCATATTGCTATAGAAATAAGAAATTCAGGATATAAAATTTAAATAAAATGTCAGTGAGAAATAATTGTGTAAGGAATAGAAGTATCGATAGGAATAAATTCGTCGAGGTGTTGAGAGGTGATGAAAATGCGTGGGATCACCGGTGGACAGCGAGAAACATGATTGACCATTATGTAACAATGTTATCAAATATGTTTACCGATTCTTCACTGGCGCTGGCATGCGCAGCTTGTTCCGCGAGCGCATTTACTACGGCGTTTATCGTTTTTGATTCGCTGCCAAGATCCTCCTCGCGATGGGCTACCAGGTTTGGGTTCTTACCAATTTTGTTTAACCTACAAAGAGAGCATAATTAAGCGTAGGGAATGTTGCATGGAACACAACCAACGATTATTCACATCAATTGACTTACAAACCGTTTAGCAGTACACAGGTTATAACCTAACCAAATACTATTATCCCGCCACGAACTTGTAACAGACTTGTATTATTTGTTCTAATACCACTTGCACCGCTAAAGGTTTTACAATGTGAGGTACAAGATTGGGTAAAAGAAGTAGCTTTGAAGAACGTCTGGCAGAGCCACGTGTCAGTCAATCATTTATTACGTAATTCACAAATTTACGGAGTCCTCTCAATTTTTCCCAATATTTTATTTTCGGTTTTTCTGAGATTAGTATTTTTCCTCAATTTTCCTGAGATCAATGTTCTACTTTCAATTTTTTACGGAGTCCTCTCAATTTTTTCCAATACTTTATTTTCAGTTTTTCTGAGTAATATTTTTCCTCAATTTTTCTGATCAATATTCTAGCTTCAATTTTTCTGAGATTAATATTTTTCCTCAATTTTTCTACGATCAATATTTTTTCCTAAATTTGTCTGAGACCAATATTCTAGCATCAATTTTTCTGAGATCAATATTCTTTTCTACATTTTTCTAAGATTAATATTACTTCCCAAATGTTTGTGTGATCAATATTCTAGTTTCAATTTTCCTAAGATTAATATTCTTTTCCGAATTTATCCTAAAATCGGTGTTCCTTTCTCAATTAATTCTAAGATAGAAACTCTTTCTCTTAATTCATTCTGAGGGCCCCATATTTGCCTCAATATTTTATCCCAACTCGATTTGGTACAAGCGAGCTTGCAGAAAATGGATGACATTTTAGGAAGCAGCGAACAGATTTGATTTAAAAAAATCGAGTTCCCGTACTCGATGGGATAATTGAAATATTCATTCTACACCTCGGACTCGGTTCCTGAGGGAAGTGAGACGTGACTCTGCGTCGACGCAGCAGAAGAGAGTCCAACTGATTTCGAAAATATGTTATGCAAACTTATGAATATAACATTACTATGTAGTGAATGTGTCGAGAGTGTAGAAATATTTTGTCGCGATGTCGCACGGTTCCCAATGAATTCTTAAAGCGTGTAAGTGCGTCGCCGTACAACAGGGCGTTCGCGCGACCATCGTTGAAATTTCGAGATTTCCGGATGGAAAATCATTCGCCGGGACCCTCTCAACTCATTTCGAACGTGTATCATTGATACGCGTCCCATTGTTCGCAAGTTAGTGCGCTCTCGTTGTAAACTTTCTCCCCCAAGAAATGGATTCTGCACTGTCACGCGCGATAAAGCAATAGTCCACTGTGTACATATATATACATACATATATACATCTTTCAGTCGTCTTTATATTTTCTCATTTTTTCTTTTTTTTTTTTTTTTTGTAAACTGTATACGCGCAAAAGTTTTGTGTTGTGTAAATGTGTCATGTAAAAGAAGCAAATCGAGTCCAAATCAGCGCATACAGACAGAAAGAGAAGAGAGAGAGAATGAAATCAACAATTGAATAATATGTTTGTAAAGAGAAGCGACATGATGTTCGGACAATAAGTATGATTGATATTCGATTCGTCGGACAGTACACAATGTTCAACAAAATCAACATGGAGGTGGGAGTGATGATTGACATCTAGTAGCACACCAACTCGATAGAACAAACCTAACCAAAGCTTATACCTCTCGGCGGCAACGCTTTCCATCGTTCTGCGCATTAGTGGATACTGGTCCAATACGGCGTTGAAATGATCCACCGAGAGGCTGAAGAGATTGCAGTAGGTCTCCGCGCGGACCGAGGCCACCCTCCTCGCGTTCGTCAGCAGGCAAATCTCGCCAAAGTATGAGCCGTCTGACAGCGAGGTCGCGACTTCCCCGTTCGCCATTACAATGTCGACTATGCCTTCCTGTATGAAGTACATTTTCGAGCCGATCGTACCTTCCTTGATGATGATATCACCTGCAACACCAAACCACTCCCCCATCATCCACTATTCCGCGAAAGACTTCCCCGAGCTTAGATGAAACAACGACCAAAATACTCGTTACATTTTTCTGCTTAAAATGACTCCAAACACGACCTAATTCGCAGCATATTTACTATTTTAATTGTGTGTCGCCAGGCGAGGGGAAAAAGTTACCCTCTCTCCGCCACTACCGGAGTCCGCACGCGTCACGTGACCGGGCCGCGGCGGAAGGGGAATTAGAGTGGGGGAAAACAGTTGATGGGAGAAGCTACTACATAATGTATTAAACGATTAAAAATTATCCAAACTGTATCGTGTTTGGTATCATTTTAATCAGGAGAGTGTCGCGAGTATGTTGGTAAACGCTTGATAACGAGAAAACGAAAAAAGTTTTTAGGGTACTCGATATAAGTACCGTTTCAGTCCCGAAGTTGTCAGAAATGTATACTGAGACTGTGCTTCGAATTAAATTCGTGTCTAAACCTAGCAGATTAGAATGGCGCAGCTGAAGAGATCACGAATGAAGCAATACCAAAAAGAAATAGTCGTGAGTACTTAACGACCCGTCCGATAACATTCAATGAAAGTCGATGGTCATTTAGGTTGGTCGATGCGCTTTTCGCGGAGCACCCTGAACGCTTCGTGAACATCGACGACTAGATCGACGTAGGTGACTCACGTTTCGGAGGCTGCACAGTTCGTTTTTTTGCAGCCCCAATTTAGCTCACTTAAGAAACCGTTACGTAGGCCCATCCTCTGTCAGGACTTCTTAATCAGATGCGATTAAACATAATGTTTCTAATCGGTCGCGGCGACGGCGGAAGATTCGTTTCGGAGAGTCGGCTGATTAGTACCTGGTTGGAAGACTTCGTATCTCAGCTTAGTGACCACGTCTGAGACAAAGTTCGAATCGGCATTGGCGAAGAACGGCACTGACGCGACTAACGATCTGCAGTTGTAGTTGATCACGTCCTGAAAAGAAACGGAAAGAACGCCGTTATAGCAATCGGAATGCGACCTCGGCTGGACTGAAAGCCCTTCCGGCGTACTTCTCTGAGCTTCTCGGACAACTCCCCGAGAATCAATTCCTCGTCGAAGAACTTGCCCTGGTAACGGTGCTCGAAGTACTCCGTGATCCTCTGTCTCATTTCCCGCGGTAGCTTTCGGTAGGCCATGTATTCCTCCACTTGTTTCACCTGGTTCGAGCAACAACAAATTAAATTGACCGCACCAAAACCGTCGCGTTCCCTTGTTCACCCTTGGCCAGCGAGCCCCGGGTCGCTCGAGACCCATCGTTCAAAATAGCACGGCTCGTGTGACATTTGAAAAGAAAATATGACAGTAACGTAGATGCTCCATGGTCTACTGGCCGAGGGTTGACAATTTAACATTTGCGGTGTAAATAAAGGTTCTCTTGAAACGCACGGTCGGTACTATTGATTTTCAATCGAAGCGAAGAAAATTAAATGATCAACCACGTTGTGCCGAAACGTAAATATTTCGATTAAACAAATGAAAGTTGTACAATTGATTCAATAAACGTTACAGGAAATTTTGTGAAAAACGATCGAACTGTAGGCCTCAAGAGATAGAGAAGAATTGAAAAAAATGTTGAAGGTTAGTAGCATGACGGAGTATGTGTTTCATGGTATAAATACCTTCTCGCGGTATTGTCTTCTCGAGGAATCAAGAGATTGGATGAGATTCGTCGCATGTCCAAGGAAAAGTGCATAACAGGTAGCACCACTGATCATACTGAGCATAGTGAGCCACATGTCGGTCAAGGACTGCGGTGGAAACCTTCCGTATCCTATGCAGAGCATGTGCGACATAGCTTTGAAAAGGGCCCATGAGTATTGTTCCAGCCAGAACGAGTCCTGGAAAAATGAGAGTAGAACATTATGTCACCGGAAACGATCTCTCTGGCCGAACTGTGCCCGCGCGTCGCGCTAAAACTTTTATCTTAGGCTTTGATAATGTTATCGTCGCGACCCTAAGTGGGAAGTTTGAAACTATGTTTTTGGGGTGTACGTAATTTTCCCGATAAGAAATTTAATAATAACGTTCTCAATAACAGTGCTTTTGGGGTGTAGGTAATTTCTGTGACAAGAAATCTAATAATGACTTAATCAAAGTAATCAGCTAAACCTCGAAATCTCTGATTTATTCAACATCATTAACAATTTATATTTAAAAGCTGACCTAAAATTTGTCAATTTTGCCTTTATTCACATTTTCGTACTGAACTGTAGTAAAAATTGCAGCACTTTGTCGGCATGCCAAAAACCGTTTCTTAATTTTAATTACAGTAATTACTGTCTGTTGTTCAAGCTGTACAATTTATAAATACTTCAATCGATGCAATTCTACTTTCCAGAAGAGACTTCTTACGGACACGCTACGTCGAAAGTCGATGAACTTCCCACGCACGAGTGTAATCAGTGCAAATACTAATTATCTCGCAGGCATAGTCTTTTGATTAGTCAGCCTGTTTGCACCAAGTTTAGGCATCGATCGAGCCGCTTATCTCGCGCAAACTGGCACATGTTTCGTCTAGTAACCGGGCCGCGAACTAGGAACTTACGGTTCCGTTGTGATGAACGGTCGCGAAGGTCAATGATACTTACTTGCAACTCGTTAATGGCCACCCACGAGTTGCTAGGAAACCCTTGGAGCATAGGAATCAGGAATTGCAGGCAGCCACTCCAGTGGCCGATTAGGAGCATCATGCAAATCAGGTTAAAAATCCGCATGAACACCGATGCCATATTCAGGAACTGCCAACAACAACGACAATAGTTTACTCGGGTGCCGGCCGTTCGTGGTCGCGACGTTGTTTCACACATCCGGTCAAAAAACTTCTCTCGTTATCCAAAGCTCCGGTTGCGTAGTGTACAGCAAATAAAGCAAGTGTTGTACAAAAACGCGTCAAATATTAATTCACTGAATACATTGTCAAAACTATCTTAGTAATTGTTATCCAAAAATTCGAAGTCAAAGACCAAGTAAACTACCTGACGTTCCGCGGTCCAGACCGAACTCGGCCATCATCGTCGTCATTCACAGTGTTTCATAGACATGATCATCGTCGTTCGAAATAGTCAAGAAAAAGCTTAGACAGCACGATTCAATTTTATTTGACAACGGACGACAGTTCGGGCCTGGACGGGAACGAAATCAGTGTATCATCTCTCCTAAGTAGTCTTCGCTGTTCATACTTCCGGGTTTCAGTTCTCAGTCCAAAAAAGCATGCTACATTAGAAAATACGCATCACGTGGCACACAAAAGAACAAGTCAATATAACCTAAAAAACGTTTATAATAATGATTACTCTACGAATGCTCTAACAGAAGAAACAAAAATAAGTGTATACGACGTATGCGTGTATATATATACATACACGTACGGAGACAATATACGGATATATACACACGCATATGTATACGTATATGTATCAATCATTTGCACTGCTGGCCAAGATTCACAGACCCGCTTATAGGCCGGACCTGTTCAGAATCTGTCCTGGCGTCGGCAAAACAATACGGCGGACGCCATTATCGTTGCAATCCGATTAACTGCAACGCCAAACAAAACTGCAAACTGTTCGACTGAACAGTGCGCCATAAGCACGATGTGGGAATCCAAGTCCGTTTCTAAGTAAAAGAAGCTGGAGAACGCAGGAGGTGCTCCGAACGAATTCGAGCTACTCGAGACTGCGGTTCGCATAATTCTACGCTTCAGACTACAATATTGCATTTAATTTATTCTAAACAATCGTTTCACAACGTTCTACTGTCCATAATTGCTCTCATTGCCGGTTTAATACCAATTCCGAGTCGGTAACTGCGCGCTCAGTGGCCGCCATTTTGTCTTCAACCGCTCCGAGGAAACCACAGTTCACGGAACTCTCATTTTTAACTAGCTTGAGCGATACGTAGTAATACTTAGTAATACGTTTTCTGTATACAGTGTTTACTCGATACACGTCCAAAGTACCGGACTAGCCAGGGACATATAGCGGGCAGGAGATACTATTCTTTGATCGACGCCGAACGTGGAAAAGGACAGCGAAGCTCTAGACACTCTAGCCTCGGCCCCCGCGGCATTGGGGATAGTTCTGAGACTTTTATCGGCTAGGCGTTTGGGACATATACAGAGTAGACACTGTATTTGTCGCGAAACAAACTGGGCAATTATTCGGTAAAAATAATTTATGCTGTAAGGATGCATTTTATGCTGTAATCCATTTTTGTCGTTAGATCAAATTAGACTGCTGGATATTTGTGAAATAATAATTCCGTCGATCGTTTTTCTCTGTGATTATCTGAAACAATTTATGCAAGAACGCGAGAGAGTAACGAACAATGAGTCTGTCGCCATCCGTTTGCCTTTTAAGCAGGTGTGATTCTGAATTATGAACAGTATTTTTCTATTGTTGTTGTTCTTTTTTCTTCCGCGAACAATTTAGATCGTTGGAAGTCCGGGGAAAGGAACGCATTAACGTTCAAGTGGATAATTCATTTTTAATAGACTGGCCGGGCAGCTTTTGTCGGGGCGGAGTTTCAAATTGAGTTTCATTCGGTCGGGAGAGAAAAAAAGATTACCGCGGGCGGTTCCCCGGCGGAATTAACCGAAACCGAGACGCAAAAGAGGGCGAAAACGAAATTTTCTAAACGCGACCGAGCTTCCGCGAACGAGCGTTCGCGCACGTTCGTTTGCAAAAGCGAGCGCGTAATTTTTGCGCGATCCGTTGTCACTGAATCGGCGACCCGGTCGCTGACGGAACTAATTGAACGTGTCAACAGAAGATTCATTGGGTCCGATCAACCGACTGATTAAAGATTCATTAGCGAGAATGGAATAAAACCGGCGCGAACGTTCCTCTTTTTTTCCCCCTTCTCCTTCTATCCCCGTTTTGCTCGCGCGCCCGCACACACACACACATACACACACACACGGAAGACTTCGAAATTTCGACGCAGCACCGTTTACCGAATTATTCATGCAATTCGACCGCCGTTGGATTTAAGTCGAAGAGCGATTTGAAATTCAGAAACGCGGATGAAGTCGATTCCATCGCGTTCTTTTTTGCTCCCGTTGCCGTGTTCGAAGCACTCCGGGCGAATCATTCACGAGTTTCGTTCCTACTTTATCTCGAACGTTCCACCGCCACGGAGTTCCGGTAAGAAACGCGATACGGCTCGGATTAGTGCGACGGTTTCACCCCGGATAAGCGTCACTGGCTCCCGCGCATTTCTTTTCTTTGACTGTGAGTAAATATTCGAAGGGGCATATCAATTGAAAAGTTACTTTAACACGTTCCGCGCCAAAAATCAATCCCGGAGATTCCCACAAAATCAGTGTAATTTAATTAATGAGACCGAATCTAGAAATGAAAAATGTATTATAGGGGATGCTGTCTTAACCCTTCCGAATTATAAAGATCCTAATCAAATTCGGTTTATCTGGATATGTCACAACAAAAATGAATTTCTAAAACTATTCAAAAATTACTGTCAGTTATGTGCGACTGGCGTGGCAATTAACGTGTCAAGAAGTCACAATATAAAGTCGCAAAATCAACGACTCTTTAGCGTTACATTTTTTTAAATGTTTCATACGTATTTTCTTTGTCCTCTAAAATACCGCTTAAATTGTCGTATTAAGGGGACCGGCAGGCATTTGGCCTTGACTGTCACGCTGTATTACGCTGTGCCTTTTTGTCTAGACATTTCACGTCTTAAATAAGTAAGCAATCAATTAAAAATGCATATCACCGTGTTTGTACATGTCATTGTTGCGTCTATCCAGACCTTTTCTTTCGATACGAGCATTAAATCTCTCGAAATCAAGAGAATCTCTCTGCAATATACGTGTATGAACATGCAAGGGTGATAATATTGACAAACTGCCGCTTCAATATTGCAATGAGCAGTTTAGAAGTGGTCAATCGTGTTTCCTAAAAGTCCAATCTACGTCTGTATCTAATCCAAATTGCGAATTTCTACCTCATCGTGGAGTAATTTATAACATTCGGCAGAGAACTCGCTTTCTGAAGCAAGTATGACGTCACAAGATGGCTGCCGCGGAGAGATTCTCTTAATTTCGAGAGATTTACCGTTCGTATCGTAAAAAAGGCTCTATACAAACTTATCAAAGACATGTACAAACACGGTGGTATGCATTTTTAATCGATTGCGTACTTATTTAACGCTTAAAATGTCTAGAAAAAAGGACGCAGCGTGACACAGCGTGACAGTCAGGGCCTAATGGCTGCCGGCCGCCTTAAACAAAGAATTTCGACTGTAAAGCGTCCGACAGGGGACAAACGAAGGCAGCGAGCGCGCTAATCCGCTCCCCGGTTGAGCGTCGTTCAGCGTCACCGGTCCCGTCGCGCTAATCCGAGCGTTACTCCGTTCATCCGCGGCTGGAAGTTTCGTTATCGTGCCCGGAGATCCAACGACCTAGAAAAGAGAGTTGTCGGCGAACGCAATTAGCTCGCCGTCTCGAATCCGGTTCTCGCCGGTGGTGTTCGCCTGCGCTCTCCAATCGATCCGGGGGGGGCTAGAGTATCTAAGGATCGGTATCAGGGGGTTTCGATGATATGTGCGTATATCGTGGGGTATGTACAGCACACGTTTCTCTCTCGCGCGTTTCCGTTTCCCGTGTCGGAAACGCGCACGCTAAAAGGAAGCCCGAATCGCGGGAAACGATCTCTGACCCCGGTAATCCGCGACCGATCTCGGCAAGTTCTCCAATTCGAACAACGGCCCGGGGCCCGATACTCCGCCGATATCGTTCCCATTGTCAGTTCATTTCCGACCGGTGGCGCCGTCGAAACTTGGCCAACCGGTTTCGGCACCGGCTGATTGCATTGACACACCTTTATCCGTCCGAGTCGAACGATCGTACGATCGCCGAGGAATCTAGCCGAGGGAAACTTAATCGTTAGGGACTGATTAATCGTTATGGAAGCTGCTAAACATTTTCCCAGTCACGTATTACCTACCAACGATTATTCTGTAGATCGGGCCTGGCTAATTCACGGCAAGATGGCGCTGGAGCCGCTACCCCCACCTCTGCGCGCCCACCCGCAAGAGCGCGGGAGGGGAGTACGAGACTATAATTATAAGCACACTGGGGATATTCATGCAATTTTCAATTTTTGTAGTCAAATTTTAGGAAATCGGAATCAAATGAAATCTTGGTTTCAGGTTTCAGTGTTAGTGGCCTTTGTAGATCTGAATAAAAATCGTACTAAATTCTTTTCATGAACAATCCGACGCGTTCAAGTATTGTTTACTGTTGACGAATGTATACTCAATCTTTCAGAAAGTAGTTTAACCCTTAAAAATTGTTTTGTCATTATTCAAAATATTTTTTACCTTATTAAATTTGTTTGTATTCGATAAATTACTGAACACTTCAGTATTGTACGAGTGAACTGCACCATTTTTGTATGTACAACATAAACAAAAATATATAGAACGGAAATATTCTAGGTCGGAAGAAATGTTTCGTTTTCGAGTTAAAATAGCTTCGAGTGCAAAGGGTTAACACGTCTGTCTTGACGTCTGCGCGATGCACAGAACATTGAAAATTTCAAAAAGCAAACGAAGCTCTAAAAAACAAAAATACGTGACGCCACACAATCAATTCCATTGTTCTGCAACTCGGGCCAACATTGTACAATTTATCACCTGCAGCACAGAGGCAACGCTATAAATAATTGCCTCCGTCACGAGGTCCGCAAGATCATGATCACCACCGCGACCACGAGTGTATCAATGCAATCAGAGATCAGTACGACAGAATTACGTGAATCCGTTATTTTTTTTCTTCAAGAGTATCGGGCATCCGCGTGTTTCACGGATCTCGAAATCAAATGGCGACGATCGAGTCCTTTAGGGTTGCGGAACCCGGAGCCCTCGCTTCTCTCGAGGAGAGAAAAAGAGAGTGAGAGAGAGAGAGAGAGAGAGAGACAGATAGAGAAAGAAAGAGAGAAAGAGAGAGCCTGCGGGGACCGATCGGGTCTTCGATCGTCATTCGATTTCGATCGAGACGAATTAAAACAATGCGCACACACAGTGGTTTCGAACGGACGGACTGTCGAACGTCGAATGATCTACGCAATGATGATCGATGGCTGCGGAAAAAAAAAACGTCTCGATGTTGGTTTTGCTTCTGGCGCCTACTGGATTACTTTACTGAGGTAATCATTAATTACGGCGGCGGGGTGGTGGTGGGTCGGGTTTCAGGGTGGTTGACAATGGGGGTGGTTGGGGGTTCGTCGGGGTTTCTCTGAGGGGCGATGATGAGAACTTACTGCTAGACCACAACTAGTTTCAATACATTACCTGGCAATTAATCAACCAAACCAACCAACAAAAAGTTTACAAAAAAAAAAAGAAGAAAGATATAGTTTAAACAAGATAAGAACGAACAAACTAACAAACATCGTCATGCGGTACACATACACGGGCGCGCGCGCGCGCCCGCCACACAGCGCTACGTTCAAGAGTCGATGATGATGATGATGGTTTCACTTGGTTTGGATTGTTTTGCGCGCGTAATAGAGAATGGCACGTGGTTCATTTTCGTCACGCATGGGAGCGCGCGCATAGTGGATATGCATACGCATGGTTTGAATCATTCAGAAACGTAAAACAATAGACGAAAAAAACGAAAACAACAAAAAAGAAACCAAAAGATAAGTAGACAGATAGATAGACGGAGAAAGAGACAGACGGAGAAAGAAAGTGACAGAGAGAAAGAGAAAGAGAAATAGAGAGAGAGAAAGAGAGAGAGACAGAGAAAGAGAGACAGAGAAGTAGAATGACAAACAAAGGAATGACACACACACATATATAATAGAACAACTGAACATCGAACCTTCTGTTCTACGATAGTCAACAAGTCCACTCAAAAAAAGACGAAAGCGGTTCTCGCATTGTTCGAACAGCTTTCAACGGTTACAAAAGAACTGAACTATTGATCGAAAGTGATCGGTAATAACTATGCCGTTCGATGGAACATATTTACACAGATGCAGCGCGGCGTGTTCGCCAGTGTGTGTACCTGCGATCGGCAGTGCGGCTAAAGCGCACAGGTGAGCGCACGGCGAACGCGCGCGCGCGCACGCAGGTAGCGACAGCGTCTACAACGGGAAACGAACCAACGGTTAGATAACCAACAAAAACAACGGGATGAGAACGGGGAGTGAATAGGAGCAGAGATAGAGAAAGAGAGAGAGAGAGAGAGAGAAAGAGAGAGAAAGAGAGAGAGAAATCCGGACGGACGTCTGAGCAGTGTCGCCAGATGGGAGGGAGCACGAATCGAGGGGAACACAGTTACCCTCTCTCTGCCAGTACCGGCGTCGTGGGGAGTGGCGCGGTGGAAGGGGAAATTAGAGTGGGGGAACGAGTCTCGAACTGGCGACACCGCGTCTGAACGGAACAAAACAAACGAAATCGGAACGGGAAGAAGAATATCGATCGCGACCGATTTCGCGATCGTGTCGGCGTCTGAGGAGAGTTCCTGATGTCTGAAACGCGAGAACGAAAAGAAATAAGAGAGAACCGAGTGTGTGAGAACTGAAGAAAACGAGAGAACAGAAGCACACGGAGAGAGGAGGGGGAAACATTTAGAATATGTAGAAACAAAGAGAAAGACACAGAGAGAGAGAGAGAGAGAGAGAGTGAGAGAGAATAGGAGTGGGAGAATGGAGAAATAGAGAAAGAGATAGATAGAGAGAGAGAAATAGAAAGAGAGACAGAGAGAAAGAGAGAGAAAACGTAAAAAAGAACGCCAGCTGCCAAGTCAAACAATCATCAAGCGGCGAAAAAGCCAGGCTCTAAGCAACGAAGCAAGCCACCTCTTCCTCTCGCTATCGTTCTTTATAGTCTTTTCTGTTTCTCTGCGCCTGCTTGCAGCCACACAAAGATAGCCAGCCATTATCACGTAAAGGGGGTGCATTTTCTTGGCCGAGAAGCAACAGCGGCTCAACGGGCGTGGAAAGGAGGCGAGAGGTAGGGTGAAAGTCGTTCGCAGAGTGGCGGTAGGGTTGGTAGCGAGCTCTCTACTCTCATACACTGCGCCCTAATTGTTATTCCGTTTCCTTTCTGGTTCGTTTCATTTCCGTTTTCGTTACTCATCCAGGAAAAGAACAGCGATGCACCTCGAACACAGGGGGTGGGTGTTCCTGGGGCGGGTTCCGGGGGACAAGGGGAGGGTTTTCTTTTCGGGGGGGGGGGGATGGATTTCATGATGATGGCCGGCGATGGGCTCGACGGGATTACGCTCGCTCCGATACGCGAGTCACGTGACGCTTTGAATGTTAGTTTAATCGGCCACGTGTTTACCATTTTACTTGAAAGTCACTGTTCACTCGTTGATCTTTCTCATTCAACTTTTCAGGCATTGTGGCGGGCAGTCTGAGCTCTGACTGGAGGGTCGTAAGTAATATAAATTCAATATTTTTCAGAATTTTTATTAATTATTCTCGAAGGTTTGCTTTGCAAAAATTAATTTCGTGGATTTTTGATGTCGTGGTGGGTAGTTTCATCTTTACCACTGATTAAAGGGTCCTTATAATACAATTTAAATATTTTTCACAATTCATATTTACTATTTTTATAATAAATATTCTCCAAAGTTAGTTTTCTAGCACCTCAACATGAATCTCATGGGTTTCAAGTGTTCTGGGGGGTAGGCTGAGCTTTACTACTGACCAAAGGGTCCTAAATACAACAATGTAAATATTTTTCACAATTTATATGTACTATTTTTGTATTAATTATTCTTCAAAATTCGTTTTCTAGGACCTCTAAATTAATCTTGTGGGTTTCAAGTGTTCTGGCGGGTGGTTTTGAGCATTACCACTGACCAAAGGATCCTAAATACTACAATTTCAATATTTTTCACAATTCACAGTTACTATTTTTATATGAATTATTTTCTAAAGTTGCTTCTCCAGTGTTTCAACATTAATCTCGTGGTTTCTAGGTATTCCAGGGGGGTAGTTCGAGCTTCACTGCTAACTGGAGTGTAAATAATAAAATTTCAATATTTTTTCGGATTAATATTCATAGAAGACAGTACTGTATAGCTTTGATGTCTTCCGTGGCAAAATTGTGGCCACCAAGAAAGCAATTTTAATATTAATTGGGTTATACAATGTGATGTCAACCAAGAGCTCAACTAGATCGTAACGTGACCTTTTTTCAAAGTCATAACAGGTGTTGTTGAATAGACTGTTCGGCGCTTCCGAGGTTTATCACTTCTCAAACTTCATTGGGATTTATATCAAAAACAGTTCAAGAATTAATCACGGAATCCAATCAGAAATCTCTTTCTTCCTCGAATAATTTCGACAAGCCGAAGATAACAATATTCTCAAAATCCTTTAATCACCCTGCTTCGCGTGACAAGCTTTAACACTTCATTTTTTATCGCAATAACTCTAATTTTCTGGGAAGCTTCAACACCGCAATATTTCTACAATGACTAAATTACTATGATTTTGCGGGACGTTTCGGTGGTGATGGTTCAACGTGTTAAATTTCGCAAAGTACCCGAATCCTTCCGCGAGTGTTCCTGAAACTTTCAACGGGAAAATCGTCACCGTGAACGCACCATCCTAAAGACGGATGACAAGTTCAAATTTCGATGACGAACTTCAAAAAACGATGCTCGAACGAGAGATCAAACCAATTATTTCACATTCTTCAACGTGCCCTGAAAGATGGTTAACAGAGATCGCGGTTAACCCTCTTCGCTGCCAGTCCGGAATAAATGAAATATCAAAAAAAAAAAAAATAACCGATGTCGGCCAAACACTGGTCGACCTTGCCCTAAGGGGCAAGAGGGTCAGCCCTTCGGGGACGCCTACGCACCGTACCGGTTCTGCGGAATATTTCAAAAATTGCACGAGGTCGCGTTACTAGAATTCGAGGGCCAGCTATGGAACATGTAACAACATCTACGTCCCCAGCAAATTATAGTAACGTCTGTACAACGCGGTGACTCCTCGATATATGTCAACAACACGGGTCACGCGAAGGTCGTGTATCGTCCAGTAGACCTACCCGAGCCTTGTTATGTTTACACTTTTCAGCTTTCTTCGCCCTTCAGTGTCCCCAGTGGGAATAACACCGCGACGTTAATCGCCCGGCGACATATACAGAGAAGTCACCGTGGCCTGTACAGGAAGGAACAGAGGCAGTCGTCCCTGAAGGGCATCGAGCCCTGAACCACAGGACGGTAATCGCGTGGCGTTTCGTGTTCGCAGCCGGGATACGGTAAAAGTTTCCGGGCTGGTTCGCGCGTAGACGGTGTCCGTCTCTTTTCTACAGCCTGCAAAACACAAAGTATTCTACCAAAACATCCAAAGCGACACGGACTCACTGACAACACAAAAATGGCGTGAGACTGAGGGGTCGAGCGCCCATCGCCCGCAGCGGCACAGTGCGCGCGATTTGCAACAAAGCGACAGAGAAGGGACGCCCAATCAACGTGCGCTCGTTTATCAAAGGATCGTGCACACCGTCTAGCGATCAAAAAAGCATGTTCAAGAGACAGTGCGTGGACAGAGCGGGCTTGGTAAACAGAACATGGCCGCCTCTGTTCGTCCGGCGCCACCGGATCTCAACCGTATCGACTATTTTACTTTTCGCTGTTTCGGATCGATGGATCGACGTCGTGGAGAAGGAACGTTCCGAGGGTGTCGAGGGACTCGGGGGTTGCGGTCGAGGGGTAGGTTAAGAACGAAGGAAAATAAGCGTCCGCGGGCAGAACGGCAACAGAGAGGCGGAGAAAATCTCGGAAAATGATAAGTACGCGGTAAAATCAGAGAGCCAGAGAAATAGAGAGAAAAAGAGAGACAGAAAGAAAGTGAAAGAGGGGAGAAAGGATCCGGCGACGATCCGCAGACGACAAGGTCCGCTCTCGGATCGGTAATTGATCTCGTAACCGTGATTCTACTCTTTCGAGCATTTATTTATCTATTTTTCTTTTTTTTTTCATTCCGAAACGCACGGGGGGCAGAGGTACACAAGCGAAGCGGTCTCTGGAATTTCATTTTCTCTTTCCGTTATGTTTTTCTCGTTGGATCGAAACGGGGATCGAGAGAATTCTAGCGAACGGGATCATTAGTCAGCTCCGGCGTTCTTGCGAGCGGGGCGCTTGATCCGTTTTCGTTATCCGGGGACATGATTGTAGTTTTCTAATAAAGAACAAAATATATAGGTATGTACACTGTACGTACATACATACATATATATATGTGTGTATATATATATCGACATGTCACACATAATTGAGAAGAAGAAGAAGAGAAAAAAAAAAGAAAAAGAAAAACACACTTTTTGGTACTTTCTCATCGCTAGGCGGGTGCCGATGGTGAATGTATAGAAGCATAGCCTATTGCTGCGGGTATATATGTAATGTATAATGCGGCGGAAAGTAGAAGCGAATGTTTGTAATAAACCAACGAGCCAATCAGCGTACAGCCCCTGCGTCCATCGTCCTCCGGACCGCCGTTTCCCGGTTTTCTGAGACCTCGAGACCGAGGGACCGTTCCGGACTCTTTCCCGCCCTCCGTTCGTGCTCCCCCGTGAACGCATCGAACGATCTCGTTATCTCCGACGATCTTCTAGGATCGTGTGTCCGTCTCGCTGGCGGTCGGTTATGGTCGTCGGTCCTCGCTTTCACGGTTTCGTTTCGTTTCGTTTCGTTTCTCGCTTTGTCCGCCGGTCGGGCTTCCGTCGGAGGATCGAAGCCGCGCTCACCGTCGGACAACCGCGACCACCGGAAGTGATCTCGTTGCTCGATTCGTTTCGAGCGTGCGCGAACCACCTGTCACTCTTGCGCGCCGTTGTTTCCCGGCACGGATCGACGGGGAAACGTGCGGCTGCGGGAAAACGTCACGGCAAGGTCACGGCACGGTCGCCGAACGAAGAGTCCCGGGCCGTCCGTCTCGCTCGGGTCTCATGAAAAACGGCACGGTACAAAATGGTCCCGAGGCGGGTCCCCGCGGCTAGGGTCCCCAGAGACCCCGTGGACGCGGGCTCGCGCGTTCGTTAGGGCGGGTTACCTTAAAAATAAGGTCGCTTTTGCTGAAACCGGACTTCTTTTTACTCATATTGTCAGAACTTAGGCGCCCCCTCCGCTCAGTGCGTTTTTTTTGTAGGTTCTGCAATATCTAGAAACAAAAGAAAGCGGGACATAGCAAGACGTAGTAAGAAAAGGGCCAGGTTATCAAGAGATTCGTAATAGAGAGAACTGAGAAGTAGACAGAGACAGAGATAGATAGAAAGAGAGAGAGAAAGAGAGAGAGAATAGAGATAGACTGAGAAACAGAACGTAAGGAAACAGAGTAGAAGAAGAAGAAGTAGAGATATTAGACAAGATAGAGATAGACAGTATGGTGGAAAATAAAAAGAAAATGGTGGTTCGGGGGGTGGGGGAGAGTTCGATTAGTCGACGGTAATGTGTGTTACGTTCAAGTATAGTAGACGAGAAAGAAAAAACAGAGACGATAGAAGGAAAGAGAAAACAGAAGGAGCAGATATCTGGTTGTAGGGCGACAGGATATATTCAAGTTCCCTTCGTTCTTCTTTTCTTTTGTTCGTTCCATTTTTTTCTCTTTTTGGATTTTATTCATCTTCCGCCTTTTTCGTTCTCTCGTCGAGCGGAAAGCCCCGCGTGAGAGACACACGCATTTTTGTTTTTTTTCGTTATCAGAGACACATAACTGCCGCGGACACACACGCGCGCGCATCCGCGGCGAGAAGCATTCTCGCTAGCACGGTTTGTCTCCTGAAAAGGACGGAGGATCAAACGGATCCAGGGCCGTGTTCGCTTTCCAACCGTTTCCAGCGATCTCGGCCGTCGCCGGCAGCATGGTCGTCGCGACCATGCTCGTTTTTCATTCTTTTTCTTTTCATTCTTTCCGTGTCCCTCCATGCTTTCTCAACGTTTTCCCTCTGTTGACTTTCTCTCGGTTTTTCCTCCCCTTGGCTCGCCGTTCGTTGCGCATCGATCCCGCCGACGATCGAGAGGGATCGATCGGTATGCAACCGGAACCCGGTTGCACGGATCTTCATCTTCTTCCGCGAGGACGCTGGCTCTCGTGTAGCTGGACACGCGTTTGTTTGTTTGTTTGTTTGTTTGTTTGTTTGTTTGCTGTTTCTTTTTCTTCTTCTTTTAATCAAGAAAAACAAAAACGAAAAGAAACCGTGAAATCATAAAACAATTCGTCGTCGTCTTCGTTATTGTTGTTGTTGTTGTTGTTGTTTGTACTTGTTGCGAGGGAGACGTGGTGCTTCGTGTACGTTCGACCTCGTTCGCTCGTGTGTGTAGTGTGTTTATATTGCATGTGTAAGAAACGCGTGTGTGTGTGTGTGTCGTCGTCGATCCCGACCAACGGAGTTTCGTTTCGATTCGATTTTCCGACGCCTATGGCACGGCAACACCGCGATGACACATGATGGGGGTTTCTGGCGCAATTGGTGTGGGTGGAGAAACAGATTGTTTTGCACAAAATTCACCGTAAACAGCGCAATAAGGATAATCATAACAATCAATAATAACCAATAGAATATAAATATATAAGAAGAGAACAGTTGATGGTTCGTGAGTTAAGAATTAAGAAATCAAGAAGCCATTCGTTTAGGTCAAGCTTTTTCGTTGCAGCAGTCGCGCCAAGCGTGAAGCCGCAGTCTCTTGTCAAGCTCGTATAAAGGCTCGAGAGATCGATTCAGCGGGTCAGTCAGCTCCGATGAACAATCGAGAGAGAAAGAGAGAAAGAGAGAGAGAGAGAGAGAAAGAGAGAGAGAGAGTGAGAGAGAGAGAAAGAAAGATAGAGACAGAGAGAAAGAGAGAGAGAGAAGGAAAGACAGTATATATCAGTTTTTTTTTCGTCGCTCGCTAGATTTCTTTTCTTTTTTTCCACCGATTTTTCGACCTCGTCCGAGCCCACGATCGATGGCCGCCGCGCCTCCTCGGGCTTCGATGGTGGGAGGCCAGAACTTCCGGTGGAAATTAAAAGTGTCCGAAACGTTCGTCTTACTTGGAAAGAAACGAAAGCTTAAAATGGACGGTGAAAATGGGACACGATGAAATTGAAAAGTAGAAGTCGGAACGAGACTTGTTAGGGTCCCGCTCTCTTCGATCGGGTTTCGCTGCCTTTTTTTCTTTTTTTTTTCTTTTCTTTTTCCCCGGCACAAAAGTTTGGTCTATCCTCTCTCGTTTCGCGATCCCGTTTCGTTGTCTGCACGTGTGTGGGAATGCTGTCTGTTTGTTGCCGGTCGTATCTGTTGTCATCAGACTGCGGATTTCTGTGCCGAATCAAAATTCACCGGAGAGAACCACTTACCCCTTTCAATTATTTCTAAAATCCTTTTTCTTTAATTCTGAAATTCTTCGAAATTCTGTACAACAATAAAATCCGCAGTATAGTCATCAATCAGCCACGAAACTTTCTTCGAATTCCGTGATCTCCGTAACCGATGAATAGACCACGGATTTTTACGCGACGATTCTCCAAGTCGATTACAAGAAACAGAAATCGCTAAAAACAGAGCTCGCTAAACTCAATTTAATATTTTTAATTTCTCCCCGTTTAATTGCCTCCGCAGATTTAAATTTCACCTGTTCATCGCGAGTGCATAAAACCCGCAGTCCAGCGACAAAAATCAACTGTTTTTAGCTCTTGTGTCTTGTAAAATGGTTCGCAAAGAAAAGCAGCCGGTATAAATGTGGTATACGATTTTCGAGTTGAGATTCGCTCGGGAAATTTCGACGATGCGGGAAACTGAAAATGTTCGCGGATACGAGGCCGCTGTACGGTATCTTACGATTAACACGTTCGTGATTAAGTCTCTTCGTTTTTCCACTCTCCTCAACGAAAGAGAAAACCTGCACGTTAAAGCATCAGAAAAGCGAGAGTCGAAACTGTAAGAAAAGTGTAATTAAAATCCGTCGGTGGTTCTCGTTGGTCTCTCGTTTCTTCGATCTTCGATCTTCGCGACGCAGTTTCGTGCATCGATCGGGGGGGTGTAGACAGAGAAAATAACAAAAAAGAAAAGGAGGACCGGCGACGTGAAAACAAATTGTCGGACAAACATGAACGAAAACCTCTGTTCTCTCTTGCACAAAATCCGATTGATTCTCTGCTCGGAGGCCACGCTCGACATTGTCGTCGGACGTGTGCGTGTAACAGAAAAAGGGGACGGAACCAAACGAAAATGGGTGAAAGATCGGATCGAAAAGAAAAAAGAAACACTGACGTGTTAGCGTGTCATTGCTCTGCCATAATTCTCCCGCCAGCAGTTCCGATCTCCGTTGTCTGAGAGGTCCTGGGTGGAGAGGGAGGTGCGAAACGTCTCGGCACGAGATCGCACGTCGTTCGTGTCCCTTGATCGTCCAGGATCACGACACTTTCGTAAAAATGGGCGAAAAGGAATCGGGTCTTGTGAATTCGCAGAAATCCGTCGTGTCTCGCGATCGAAAAATCTCGCGATCTCTCGGAGGAGGGGTCCGGTGGGCTCGCCTGTGATTTATCACTCGGCCGCGGACAGCTATGATTAATCGCGCTCTAAGGTCCGTTTCGGGGTTCTGCAGGCGTCGGGAAAATAACTTATTATCGCCGGGTTGTCGATCGAACGCGTCCAAGGGACCCGATTCCCAGAGATCGGTTCCCTGCGACGGTCTCTCAAAAACAAACAAAAAATAAAACGGAAAAAATTGCGATCATTCGTTCGAATCGGGGAGTCCCTCGTCTGGATCGATACAGTTCGGACGCGTCCCTCGGTGTCCTTGCAACGTGCACGCTACACCGTGGATCGGCCGACGAGAGTGTTCGCCTGGGCTACTTGCATTCCAAAAAAACGAGCAGAAACAACCACAGCGAACTGGGGAGCAACCACGGAACAAACGCGCGCACGACCGGCGATCGAAAGAGGAACCGCACGAGATCGATTGCGACGATCTCGGTTCGTCGTCGAGCCGCATGCCAAGCCGAGGAGGATCTACCACTCTTTGCTGATCGACCGGCCGAACGAATATATATGCTCTCTACTGATCTATCACGAGACGAACGCCATCTCCGCCGACGACATCCGCGCGTCTATCGTTGTTCCTCCGCCGGGTCACAACACAACAAACAGCAACGGAACGAGGGGTGGTGGTGGCGGGGGGTGGGCGGGTGGATGTGGGGTTAGACGCAAACGGGCGAACAGAAACAACAACGGTAGCAACCTCTCGGAGTCAACTCTGTCATTGAACGGAAAAACCAGGCAGCTAAAGAACAACATGTGGGGGGTTGGGGGGGGTGGTTGGGGGGTTGGTCAGCAAGCACCGCGGATGGATGAGCACAATGCAAGATCACGGCGGCGGTGTGTCCTCTTCTCGTCGTTTCAAGGGAGAGAACAACAGTCGGGGGGGATTTTCGGCGAACAAAAATTGGGAGCACACACTGAAAACACGGGCACATCGCCAAAATGTTTTTTTTTTGTTTCGGGCAAATAGGGTTAATATACACCTAACACTCACAGGCAGACCTACGATCAGTCCAACCAACTTTTCTCGTCTGTAGAGCAGCCGTACGGCGTCGCGTCGTGTCGAATACCTCACTCCCAGTTTCGGTCCCATTGTCCTCGGCCATCTTTTGTTCCCCTCCCGTTCCGGGGCCATTTTTCTTTTCCCGACCGACTCATTATTATCTTTTCGTTCGCCTCTCCGGTTTCTCTCTTTCCTTATTAATCTCTCCTCCGTTCTTAATCATCGCCGCGCGTTTCTGCCGCCGACGGAAAAGTGCCGTCGCTCGCCCGGTACCATTCGCGCCTCTCCGAAGACTATCACGAGGAACAGTCACATGCACGACCCTCTATCATATGCAGATCACTCCTCACGCGGATAACTCCGTTAACTATCGATCCGCTCTCGCGATCAGTATACATGCGCGCCGTGCCTGAAGGAGGCAAACGCGCGCGGCGATCAAGAACGGAGACGCTATCGAGAAATCGTCTTCGCCCTGACCTTCGACACGAGGTTGAGGTGTTCGACACGAGCGGCCTACGTTAATGGAACTGTTTCCTAACAACATAGAAACTGTCAAAAAAAAAAAGAGGAAGAAAACAGAACAAACAAAAACGTATGACGGCATGTCATATAATATCAAGTCCCACGAACTTACACAGGGATCGAGCTAGGCAGTGCGACATGGATTTCAAAATAAATCAATTCGCTGCTCATTCGTTCGAATGGATAATCTCTTTCTCTAAGTCTGTTTTTAATTGTCGAAAAAAGTTCGAAAATTGTCAAAAAGATCCATGTGGCACTTGGCATCGCCAGGACTACGGAACTAAAGGCGGGGCTGACCAAGAGCTTTCTCGTTCCTGAACTCGTTAGCTTTCTCCCTTTCGATGCGTCGAGACTTCTAGAACAGCTTCGAGAACGAACGATGATGCAGAATGCAGACAAAAAAAAAGAACACACACACACACAGAGAGAGCGATCGCAAGAGAAACGGCCGAGCCTCTGTACGCCATTCGTCACTTCCGCGTTTGTCGGATGCTCGTGCAACATTGACCCCTAAGAGGCGAGGGGCCGAGAAGATAAACGATCGGACCGTGGCGAGATCGATCGAATTGGCGGAGCTCTTGGTCAGGCCCGCTCCCTCATTCGGGTCTAAAGATCGTGTCGGATCATTCGGCACAGCTTTCGCGAACGAAACCTGGTCATACTTCACGACCGAACAGAAACGAGAATGGAAAAACAGAGAAACAAAACGAAAACAGTTATAGACGACAAGACTAAGCACGATCTCTATAGGAGTGTCTCAAACCAAACGACAACGAGTGGATCAATCGAATAAAACAACGGTCAAGTATAGTAAGGAGAACGGTAACGATATTCAATAACCTTAACAGAAAAAAACAATATATGTATATAAATATATATATATATATATATGTATATATAAAAATATATATATAATGATCTAGCGTATAATGTATATGTATATATGTACGGTATATATATTCATATTTATACGTAGAAACATTAAGTTTTAAGTTAACGAACGCTTGAATCAAGAAAGGGCATTTGGCCTTGGTTTCGGGGTTACTAGGCAGGCACACCTTGCTGGTTCGGTCTGGTTGGGGCGGTGTCGCCCGACGCTCGTAGTGCCTCTCCGGCTGTTGATAAAGGGGGATCTGCAAACCCATTCGGAAACGTGTTCTCGCAATACGCCTGGTATTTCATTATGGTTGTTGTTCTTTGTGTCTTTCGTGTCGGGGATAAGCGCGCGGAGACTGTTCTCTGAGGGTGCAGGTTGTGGCGGTGGCTATTCGTATCTTCGAAGCCCTGAGAACCATGAGAGACGAACCATTTCTGCACCGAATACAGCCTCTACTCGATATATGTCCAAAACACGGACATACATCTACCAGGAGATGCTATTCTTTCATCCACGCGAGTTTACACTCCTCGGCGACCGAGGTCTCCCGAGCTTCATGGCCCCCACGTGGCATACCCTGAGGCGGTGGGGATAGTTCTCGGACTTTTATCGGTTAGGCGTTTGGGACATATATAGAGTAAACAATGTAATGCTCGAAACCACAGAACCTCATTCGGTGGCAAACTTTGATGACTTCAGTAGTCCCGAGTTTGGTTTTAGGTTCAGAGATTTTCTTAACAATCTGAAGTTAGGCTATCCTGGGTATGTGGCATGTGTTAAAGTCTGAATATGGTCATTTTAGAGCTTTGTGTTTGTTCTAGGTTCTGATTAGGTAGGTCTAGTTTTAGATATCAACTATTTTCTTAAAAGTATGAGAGTAGGCTAGCTTTGGGAGATGGGATAGGTTGAGGACATGGACTATGGTGAGGACATGCTAACTCTGAGTTTGGACGTTTTAGAGCTTTGTGTTTGTTCTAGGTTCTGATTAGATAAGTCTAGTTTTAGATATCAACCATTTTCTTAAAAATATGAGTTTAGGCTAACTTTGGGAGATGGGATAGGTTAAGGACATAGGCTATGGTGAGGACATGGTAACTCTGAATTTGGACGTTTTAGAGCTTTGTGTTTGTTCTAGATTCTTATTAGATAAGTTTAGTTTTAGGTATCAACCATTTTCTTAAAAATATGAAAGTAGACTAGCTCTGGGAGATGAGACAGGTTGAGGACATAGGCTATGGTGAGGACATGCTAACTCTGAGTTTGGACGTTTTAGAGCTTTGTGTTTGTTCTAGATTCTTATTAGATAAGTCTAGTTTTAGGTATCAACCATTTTCTTAAAAATATGAAAGTAGACTAGCTCTGGGAGATGGGATAGGTTGAGGACATGGACTATGGTGAGGACATGCTAACTCTGAGTTTGGACGTTTTAGAGCTTTGTGTTTGTTCTAGGTTCTGATTAGATAAGTTTAGTTTTAGATATCAACCATTTTCTTAAAAATATGAGTTTAGGCTAACTCTGGGAGATGGGATAGATTAAGGACATAGGCTATGGTAAGGACATGCTAACTCTGAGTTTGGACGTTTTAGAGCTTTGTGTTTGTTCTAGATTCTTATTAGATAAGTTTAGTTTTAGGTATCAACCATTTTCTTAAAAATATGAAAGTAGACTAGCTCTGGGAGATGAGACAGGTTGAGGGTATAGGCTATGGTGAGGACATGCTAACTCTGAGTTTGGTCATTTTATAGCTTTGTGTTTGTCCTAGGTTCTGATTACATAGGTCTAGTTTTAGATATCAACCATTTTCTTTAAAGTATGAGTTTAGGCTACCTCTGGGAGATGGGACAGGTTTAGGGCTTAGGTTATGGTGAGGACGTTTTCTAAAAAATATGAGGTTAGGCTAGCTCTGGGAGATGGGATAGGTTGGGGACATGGACTATGGTGAGGACATGCTAACTCTGAGTTTGGACGTTTTAGAGCTTTGTGCTTGCTCTAGATTTTGATCAGACAAGATCTAGTTTAAGATTCAGACGTTTTCTAAAAAATATCTCTACACCAAAACCATTTGATCAGGATGATTAAAAACAAATAACTCGAAATTCGTGAACATAATCTATTTACATCAATCATTAAATAAGCAGTTCAACAAAAAGGATTACAATTAAGATCTCCACTCTCGATCATGAAAGATCTTAGTTCGAGTATATTAACGCTAGTGTTCATCTTAAAAATCAGTTCTAAACATCAAAAGAAAGCTACATAATTTATCGAAGAGAGCCTCTGAGACAACCTAACATAGAACAAAGTTTCCACCGTTACTATGATCGTTTCTGTAGCGTGCAACTCATCCTGCAAAAATTTGTCATCCTTATCACATATTTCTCGAGACAGCCACGGCCATAACCTCACCCTGCGAGACACTTGTGTCACGCTAGTCTAGTTCAATATTTGTCTCGGAACGTTCGGTACTTACTCTGTTTACCAGATAACTATAGAACCGTCTGAACTATACAGACTACCGATTCAGAAACGGTTCTATCGATTCTGTAATATTGGAACGTCCAGGGACATTTATGACTTGTTCTTGTTGGTTAGCAATCGACCGTCGTTTAGGTGGTTTTATATGGTGTTGTGGTTGTTGTTGTTCTGGCATCTGACCGCTTTAGAACTTATAGGTTAGAGCGTGTGTGTCGGTGGTACAGTCATCACGAACTGGTTCTGATCGGTTCGACGCTTCTGGATGGGAGCTACGATGACTATGAGGAATATGGGGTTTGGGATTATGCGAAGCTACCGTTCAGTCGTGAATCGATCGTCGAATATTTCGTCTATTTCTGGGATTGTCCACTGAACGACTGATAACAGTTCCAGCTGTCGTTACTTCGATAATTAGATGCCGAGTATAATCGAGGACAAATAGTAAACAGTTCTCGGGACTTTCATAGTAACTCGTCCGTTTCCCTCGTGTCAAACTGTCTACGGTACTCCCGTCAGCATTCGCGATTCAGGTTCAGCCTAGCCCCGGGGAACATTATCTACAATGAATGGGGAGAGCCTACATGGCGAGCGTCTCTCTTGATTCATCGATTGTGCCGGTGAATCTGTTATCAGATACTTAGCCGGCGTTAATAGCGTGGTCTCAGCATGGTCTCCGAATACGCAGAGAATTATCACTAATAGATTAAATGTAGGTTACACGGGTAGCAATGGAGGTTTCTAGTTCATCGTCGTCATTAATCTCGGGCTGACAATACACGGCTGATGTGTCATTGTCCTAAATTGATTCCGAGATTGTCTGCGCTGCGCGCTGGCCGCGATCCAACAAACTTTCGAGTCTACGAAATTTCCTAATTACGGGTGTGTGCAACGACAAGCTTGTTTCGGATACGCTGCTACCTGCTGACACGAACGTTTCCGGTGAAAATCATGACTGTACCACGAGTGTAAATATTATTTGGAACGCTATGTCCCGCGTCCTCGCCGATAGTCATCGAGTCTGAAAAAATCTTTCGGTGCCGTAACGATGATCCAACCATGTTCCTCGGACCGACAACTTATTGTTCCTAGAACTGTTTACCGTTTTTGTCTGTTTATTTTCTGAGATGACCGGTCCCAGACTGTTCATTTTGCAATTCTTGAAATTATTAGGAGGCTAATCTTTACCTCCTGGGACTAAACATTTTTAATCTTTTCATTTTTGTGAAATACTGTAGAAATGCTTGACATCGCTCGACTTTAAACGCGCGTAACTTTTGAAGCAGCGCATTCCTCGCGTTGAAACTTCGGTTTTTGGCATTTTCTGGTCAAGGTTTACGGGAGTATACATGAAGAAAAGTGCAACATTTTTGGTCCCAGAAAGTGGAGTTCAGCCTACGAAGAAATTATACAGTTTAGTTAGACTCCTGTCTGAAGTCAATCTGTCGTCTGAAGACATAGATGAAGATTCTATGATCTTCTTGAATTGTTTCAATATTTCGCGAAGAAGGTAAAGACTGCGTTGCGAGAAAACATTTTTACAGTTTAATTATGTATGAAGTGTTGGCCACCTCCGAGAAACATGTGAAGGTTAAGATTCGAACAATCGAGCATAAAGGAGTGGAAGCCTAAATCCGCGCCTAATCTCCGGAACGTCGAATTGTCAGGATCGTTGATCCACAAAATACGAGGCTTGTCCGAGAAAGTATCCTTTTTTGGACATATATGCGCGCCCGTGTGTACTACTGTAAAAGATGGGGGAGGGGAATCATCGTGGATGGGTATTCATCGTTTAGGGTGAACCCTCGTGAGTGACCCTGATGAGCAGTGATCCTGATCCGATCCTGATCCTTGACCGCCGATCCTCAGTCAACGATGACACGCAGTTCGCGGCTACCTGGGATTTTTGCGAGAAATCCTCTGAAAGGACGAAGATTCAAGGACGCAGAAAACGAACCGCGGCGAATGAATTTCAGCGTTGCTTCTGCGAGTCGCTGGAAGAAGATCGTGGCTCCGAAAGGGGACCGTAGGAGAACCATTTCTCCGACCATAACACGGAAAAGGATAGTTTCCGGACAGACCTCGTAACGTTTCTCAAAAGTGGGGATACCGGCGAAGCTTTCCCGGAAACGGCCCCGAGTGGACAGCATCGAAACGCTTTCGCGTGGGTGGATGATCTTCTGGGAACGGTACAATTTTCACGCGATTAATATTCTCGTGGTTCCTGGGAGGTCGTTCGCAATTTTCCAGAACCGAGACGAAGCTCGAATCGCCCACGGAACGTGTGCGGAATCTCTTCTGCGAATTTTCAGCGGGCCAATTTTCCGACGAAGAACGTCCGGGGATCGATGCTCAGGACAGTGACGCTCGCCGAAATTAACGGAGCCCTTAAATTATTGAAAATTTCGCCCTTGCAGCGTGCCGGATTTGTGAAAGCTGCGGTCAGCAGTTTCGCTGCTGCGGGGGATCATTACAGCCGCCATTTTGTACGGGCGCGCTCGTTAAGGCTGAACCCGGGAACTAATCCAACCGGGACGGCTGAAGACGCTTTCGAACGACGATTTCAATGCAACGACAACACGAAGGACGTTAATTAAGGAACCTGCTACTCTTGGCTCGACGGAATGATCGCGAGTTCGATTCGGATTATTGCTGAATATTGTCTTCGCCCGTCTCGCGACCTCGATGAACCTTCGGCGTTCGATCGTTTGCTTTTAAAGAGACGATTTTGCTCGACGACATCGAACGCGGTCAGAAAACAGAGGACAAAAAGCAGAGGGGAGGCGAAACAAGACGCTCCGACGCAGGCGCGTGTAAACATTCGGAGTATAGGTCGCACGGTTGCTATACATCCCGGCCGGACGGAGAGCCTGATTGATTCGTTGGTCTGTTCGCCGCGCCACGCTAAACGGCAAGACACGATCAAACTGACACAGAAAAAGGACTCGTTTCTCGTGCACGTGACACACGTGCCGGCTTGTTGTCCACGCTGGGGGGGGGGGGGGGGGGGGGGGGACGGTGTTCCTATGTCGTTGACGCCCCTGTCGAATATACTCGACAGCGTCCTTCGTCACAAAACGATCTTCGTAAATCCGAGATGCGACGGGAACTCGCTGAATGCTCGGCGATCGGTTTCAGAACGATGAAACGTGTCGTGCTTTTAGCGTACTGGATTGTCAGTGACAAACGTGTAGAGAACTTTTTTGTTTTTTATTTTTGGGGGGGGGGGGGAAATTATTAAATAACGTATCCGTGCCATTCTCCGAGCAAAATGACTCCAAACACGATACAATTCGGATCTGATTTGCTCGTTTAATCCACGGTAAAGTGGAGCCTCGACTATCCGAACTAACCTGTGGAACGCGAGTGTACAGATAACACAACAGTTACAGTTATAATTATAGTTAATTACAGTGCTAGATTAAGTCTTTGAAGGTTTCAAGTATTTCAGAATTCGGGTATCGTCGGGTTCGGATAATCGAGGTTCCACTGAATCGTCGATTGCACAAGCAATTATGCTTCGAATCATCACGTGTTTGGTGTCACTTTAATCAGGAAAACGTCGCGAATACGATGGTGAAAGTTTCACAAGAGAATAATTAAGAAGAAGAAAATATCGTGCACGTTTCGCATGTACCGAGACGTTAATGCGAATTGAATTCCTTTCGATTACGATTTATGTCCGGCGTACGTATGCGATTTGCGTCATTCGTTTGTCTTAATTTAGCGGACGATGAGAATGTTTCGCGAGCATTTAACGGGTTCCTCGCAATCGGGAAGAATGAGCCTGTCGTTTTGCTCGTAACACGTGTCCCCGTGTCATGTCGCGCGAATCATGTTTGTCTCCCGGTGTAACAGTAGCTGTGACATGTGTGTGTGTGTGTGTGTGTGTGTGATATGTATGTTTCTGTTCCTTGACGATCAATTCTGCTGTAACATATTCCGACACGGCATTTATCAGCTGATACGTGAGACACAGCTCACCGGAAGGTTGCTCGTTACCATTTATTATACAACTCGATTACCCATTCAATACATATAAGCATATTTATACATCCATATACAAGATTATAACATCATAACACAATGAGTTTGATGGTGCAATAGCGATTCTGCAAAAAAAAGTGCTCAATATTGAATATAACCCTAATTTAGGCGGTCAATATGGTTCATACAGCAGAAGTGTTCGCGTTGCATGCACATTGAAAAGAAAACAGGGCTCAGTGAGTAGTAAAGTTTGATCAAACCGTGCGGAGACGTTTCCTTAAGCTGTATATATATAATAATAATAATAATAATAATAACAATAATAATAACAATAATAATAATAATAATAATATATAGATCAGAGGAGCGACGATCAGAATAATTTCGTACGATAATTACACGTGCGATTTAGGCACACATTGGCACCGGGTACTAGAGAACGATTATTCTCGCACACCTACTCGAAGCGATCGAAGATCTACACGTACGCGCGGCAGATCGAACCCTGAGGACTTCCATCTCGAGGAGATTTACTTACCTATCGCTAATGAGACAAGTGAGACTCTGACGAGGACGCCTATCGAGCGGAAACACTCGGAACCCCGGAAACGTAATCATCGATCACGATCGAAATGCACGAGCTGCTCGTTTCGGGGCGGCCGGCAATCTGTTCGGCTTCGGTTGGACATCGAATTGTATTCGTGTTCGTATGAAAATTAAAGTAAACAGAAGAGGAGGATCGATCAGATAGGCCCTTCGATGCTGCTGGGGGACTGAGGATTAATCGTTCGCACCTAATTCGTTCCAAAAGTTTCCAGGACATCTTTGTAAAATCTTTTTGCACTTCGGACAGTCCAGCGAAACAATATTTCGACTAAAAGTAAATCAGTTTTCAGTAGTCTACAAACCGCGCCATTACTAGTTTGAACGTCAAGGTCGACTCGACCTTGTTTACTTTTATGTTTCAGAATTCCATTGAGATCCAAATTTCTTTGGATGGTTTTTAGTCGAAGGTCAACTGAAGGTCACGGTATGGCATTCTGGATGATCTGACGACTGGAAGGTCGTTCAAGGTGACATTTTATAGTTATAGATTGCTAGTTATAGATTTTCTTAATCTGATTCAATTTTGTAAGTTATATTTTGTTTTTTGAAATATGACAATAAAAGAAACGCAGTATAATTTTAAACATACAAAATGGTGCAGCAACTGCTTCAGCCGCCATCTTGGAAGAGATTAGCAGAGCTTATGATCCAAAATTTTGATAGTCAATGTTGATTATAGAAGGAATACGTTCAAGAGGAATTAAGTAAAGAATTACAAAACTATACTGTGACGAAAGTTTAACAACCTCATTTCGGAAACGTTTGGAACAAATTATTGATAAACAATTTCAAATATCTTCTGCTTAGAACATTAATGAAGGCTTTGTGACGAACAGCATTTCGAAATTTGAGAGTTATAGACTTGTGTCGGATGTTGTCGTATGTAAATCAGAGTTATCTTATTGAACATACAGCTTGTAGTCTTTAGAGTGAAATTTGTCAAATGTAAATGCGATTCATAGTTTCCGTGGGCAAAATTATCGCATCAAATGTTTTCGTTGAATGTTTTCAGTTAAAATTAAATCAGTTCAAATTTCTAAAAATTCCAAGTGCCTTGAATGTAAAAATTACATTGTTTGGAGCAAGTTTAACATTCCAATTGAGCCGATGCGATCGGTTTTGAGTTTTAAACTAATTAAGTTTCAAAGTATTTACAACTCACTCGTGGCTGTGATTTTTTGTATGTGCATACGACGAAGCACTCCGAACACTTTTTATAACACTTGTAATATAATATTGTTATACAGGAGGCTCCACCTAAAAATATAAATATCCCCATCCAGTGATGACAGTTCGTATGCAATTCGACGAGAAATTAATTTCGTAGTTCACTTAAAGGTCACTTAAAGGTCACGTTATTAATATCAAAAGTACACGTCCACACATGACTATGAAATTATTGTTGATATTGTTGCCCGCAGTGTTGCTAAACGTATATCAACAATTTCAAATTGCACAGAAAATATGCTGCATTTCATCACGATTCAAGGACGCATTTTGCTACCCTTAAGTGAACCAACCTGTATAAGACACAATTTTAAACAGTTCCCCTAAACTTCCAAATCTAATTCATCTAACACAATTATACGATCCACCAATTTCTAAATCAACGTCTAGGACCTAGATTATTCGAATTAGAGGGACATGGACGTTCGGATAACAGTGTCCTGATCTCAGCGCTGAACTAAGTCCTCGTCGTGTGGAACATATTCAAACAATAAGTCAGAGATCCGAGCCGATCCAGGTAACAAAGGTTCTATCACGATCGAACCCAAGAAAACAACAGTGAACGTTTCATCCCTTCGCTGAAAATGTCAACTAAAACGCAAAACAAAATCCCAAATAAACCGAACCAAAGTCCCCAATCGTCCACGTACGAGATCCATACAAGTTCCAAACAAAATCTAACGAGAAGGCGCGCCGGGACTCGAGCTCGGTAGCCTGGTCTATCATCCGAAGAAGTTCCTGAAGAGGGTAGTTAAATCCGAGAAAACCTGGGTCGAGTCACTCCTGCTGACATTGCCTGAGAGTCATCCGCGAACGGAAACGGCCGTGCTTTAGACGACGAGCCGTAACGGGGGGATCATAACGAATCTCGAAGAGAGAGATGCGGGGAGGGGTGTCCTTGTCGAGGGTGATCGGGATCGAACGGACGCTGCAAATCGCTTTCAGATACATACCGGGAAGCGAGAGAGAGAGAGACGCCTAACAGAGTTCGCCGTCGGGATTCGATGCTGAAAGAGTGGTTCCATCTCTCGGCCCCTAACCCAGAAAAAGAGGGACACGCGCTAACACTGGCGTGCCGATCGGGTAGCCTGTCGTTTCGATCTGTTTTACCGAGGGGGCGGGACAGCTGTCGAGGACCGTCCGTGAGCAAGTAGGGGGGCAGGTCCTATGCTCATTGGCGTAGGACTCGGTCGGCTTGCTCGTGGCCCCGAACAGACACGTCCACAATTTCGCAGCGGATTTCGTGGGGGGGATCGTCTGTTCGGGCTCCTTCGCCGTCCCTCTACGATCAGATCGTAATCCGGAACGTGGCAGCGACGCCCTTGTCGCGCTGACCTCCAAAAAAAAAAACGGTTCCCGCGACACGGGAGCCAATCCCAAGCTGGCTCCCCTCCCCCTCCTTTCGAAACAGAAAAGCACAAAGGCCGACGCGCGATTGTACTAACCGACAACAGATGTGTTAGATCGAGGTTCGAGAAAACGATGATTTCGGGGCGGGGGGCTGGGGGCGAGGGGGCGGATCAGTTTTTCGTCGAAACTGATCAAAGACGACGAGACACGCTTTTTTATTTATTTATTGTTTTTTTTTCGTTTTTGGTCCGGGGGTTCGTTCTTTTTCTCTTTATTTTTTTTTGTTCAGTGTTTGCTTTTTGGTTATTTTCTCGTATTTGTTTTTTGGTTTTTTTTTTTTGTTTGGTTCTTTCGTTCTTTGTACAAGGATCACACGAGCTGTGGGTATTTATATAATGAGAGACATAAAAAAAAAACAGAATGAAAACGGTGCTCGGTAGAAGAAACTGTGGGTAACACTCACATAGACCTCTTCCCATTGCGAGACATACCGCACCAGTCTTGACAACCGTAGTAACCTAACGAGCGACAACAGTTTCGCAAGTCTGAGGATCCTGAGAGCACGGCCAGCATGCAGGATCTGGAAGGACTCGCTAAAGTCCTGAAACTGAAATAGACAGAAACGTTTCGCGTTAGCATCCGATTGGGCAACGAGAGACGCGAAAATCATTGTCGTCGTTGAAACATTTTGCAAGAAGCTGCTCCGCAAAAAATTCTTAAACTAATCAGAACGAATAATGTTTGCAAACAAACAGGAACCGGAAATAACTTTGCGATTGACGCTATATTTGCAAAATCAAACCGATTGTCGGAGATAATTAGAGACGCCATTGTGTTTCCATTTTGAGAAGAACCTCGTACAGTAGTCTGTTATAATTGGGAATATTTTTAGTCGGTTCGAACGGCGTCTTTGACGGATCTAATTAGAACGAAGAGGCGGCCGTGCGTCGGGAACCGTAGGCTCGAACAAAACACGGAAAGATTAATTATACGAAAGGAGCTTATTATACCGTGGAAGAGAAACGACGCCGGCGAACGAATTCAAACAAGGAACACGTGCCCCGAGGCGCAGACATATTAATATGCACTTACTTGATTAAATATGAGGAAAATGTAGTCTAGTGGTATGGAGGAAATGAGGTCGAGAAAGAACCAAGTCCTGAGGTAGTGTTTCGCGATTAACTTCGGGTCCAGGATCACTTGTTCGGCATTATCCTGCTGCATTATACCTGCAAACAGATGCAAGAAGAAGGAAATTAATACCGCGTTCCGAAATCGGGAGGGCATCATTATTCGTACATTTATAAATGGGGGGTGGCATTCGTTGTAGGGAATTGTAGCCGAATTTAAACCAGCATTTTTACCTAATTTATAAATCATTAATTACCTCTCACTACTGCAAGCTTTTTCTTTTGTTAAGAATATGCAGCTGGATTCGAAATATAATCAGAACCTCTTAACATCTCCCGGTGCGTCCCGAATGGGCCCGCGAAAGGACAAGGTACGTTTAAGTGTCACGACTCGTGCCGGTGACGAATGTGTGCTCTGCGCGTCGCGACGCACCGTAATAACATTGTTCGACACACTGGGAGAGCACTCCTCGGGGCTCGGAGGCGTTTCGTTATTACCTGGCAGGGGAGCAAGGGAATTAATTTGAAACGCGTTTGAATTGGTCCCAGAAACGGGGAAATTGGGTCACGTGCCCTCCGTCCACAATGAAAACCATTGTACGCGTTAAACCGGGTACGTGAGCCGCGTCGACTCGCGATTGTTGCGAATTCTTGATCCAGATTATCGGCCGTCGGCCAATATTACGTTCCGCGGGTTGCATACTAACGCCTGGATGCGTCCGATGACCGAGTCGATCGGGGATGAAATATTTGTATGCTAATGGGCACCTCTGCCTCCGGGAGAGACCGGGTTCGTGCAGGACGAGGCTGCTGCTGCTGCTGTTGAATTAGTCAGCAGCGATCGGTTGTTTCCGTGCTACCGATTTACCCGGCCGGTTATTTTACGTTCTACAAGGCTGCATGAGTGACCTCCGGGTCCACGAGTGACCTCCTGTCTTTGCACAGAGTGTCCCGAAAATGTACTCCCTTGGGAACAGTGATTCCTTAGGTCATTTGAAACAACTTTTTCCTTTGCGAAAATATTCTCCGTGCCCTGGTTCAGGAGTTATTAACGAAAAACGCGGACCAATCAGAGCGCGGACCGCGACTCGGTGGGAGGTATCGCTGAGCGTAGCGTTGGCGTTGGCCGAGCCAGTGGCCAATTGGCCGCGCCCCCTGCAGTCCCGCTCCGATTGGTTCGTGTTCTTTCGTTAATAACTCCGCAACAAAGCTGCGGAGAATATTTCCGCAAAGGAAAAAGTTACTTCAAATCACCTCAGGAATCATCCCTTTCAAGCACAACATTTTTGGGACGCCATGTACAGTGTTACCCCAGGTTTCGTATTCGGTTTCGTCAGTCTATTTTAACGATTATTTCAAAGTAAGCCTACATATTTATATTAGTAATTGTATGATCTTTTTCTGTCTGTCTGTTCTTCCTGTCTGATCAACCATAACCTCATCCGGCGGTCTATGCGTTTGTATAGCTGACAACGCGCTTAGCACGGTAACTGTCAGTGCTCGTAAAAGTCACATAAAATCAGCACGGATTGCTTTATGGTACGGGAGCAGACGAAACAAGATTTATAGTAGCAATTACATTTGTAGAAATGACTATGTTACAGCTGTATCTGAGAAACAAGCATTCTCACACGATAACACAGAAGTGTTGAACAGCGTTTTCGAGCGTTTGTAGGAAAAGATTTTTCCGAATTCGTAGAATTAATTTGGAGAATGTAACAATTTTCCAAGCTCGGAGCGCACGTTGTCATTTGAAATCTGCAATGAATAAGTAAAAGAGAAATATCCAATTTTATTTTTCCCGTTTTCTATGTACGTAATACAAATTTCCGAGCAATAATGGAACAGTGGAAAATGTATCGAGGAATGTGTATTTCGAGATGATCAATTGTTATCGAGATCGAGACTGTGAAATTCGAGAGCAGTCTCACGCAGACTAGTCTACTATAGTACGCGGGAGGGTATCGTGTGGTACGCGAGTATCGTTTCAACTCTGTAAATGAGTTTTTCCCGTAATTTTCCAGCCGGCTCGCGATTAGGTAATGTTGTTCCAAGGGTGTCTGGAGCTGAGCCGCCCTTTCATATCCCCGGCAGTGTCAGTGGCCCGATGGAGCTCCGAGTTTCAAAAGAAAGAACGTCTAATTGTTGACATTAAAGGGGAACCTGCTGTTGACAGAGTCTACGATGAAACGGCGAGCCAATGAACAAAAGAACGGGACTAGGAGAATTTTCTTTCATGCGACTCGCCGATCGCGTTCCCGCGAGATTATACGTCTTACGCTCTCCGGGATCGAAGGAATTAGAATTGAAAAGGCTCCGCGGAACGTTCACACAATTTTATGAAAACGAACAGTAAGTTGCAAATTCGTAACACGAAGGCAAGAAACAATAGAAGGCAGCAACAAACGTCGTTCTCAACTGATACGAATGAAGACTAATAATGGCCATACTTTCTGTATAATTTCTGATCAACAAAAAAAAATTTTTTTTTACTGGTTTTTATATACTTTCCTCTCGTCAGTAATACTTTACTGCTGTTATTACTATAATATTAATTGACACTTCATCATTTATTTATTCATGCAGTCATTCGATGTAAGCAATTGAATGTAACGAGTGAGTCAATTTAAAACAAAATGGCCCCACCTCCGTTTTCTGATTTCATCGATTAAATTGTTCTTCGCGGGACCATTTCTTCCGGTGCTTGAAAAGAATTCTTTCCCGAATGAATATATCCAGTATTTCGTATCTAAATATTTTGAGTATGACGTTTTTCGTAAAATAGCTATGCGCGTTTCATTAATCTGGGGATCAGGATACGAAATTTTTGCAGCAACGACGCAACAAGAAGATGAGTCGCGAAGATTGGACGTGGGACGTAAATGAAAAATTAAAGCTCAAGTTCTAAATGCTTTTTTTGTAAGGAAATACACATAGGCCGGTTATGACTCTCGAGACGGCATGGAGGAAAAATGAGAAAGAGGAGGGAACGAGGTCGGCTATTCTCTCCGCCATGTCTTCTCCCACGACAATGCAAACTTTTCCATCGAATACGAGGTTACTGCTCGTTCGGGATTGATCATTTTCAGCGGAGGGAGCAAGGTCTCGAGGTTTCTGTAACTTGCCGGTAAAAGTCCTTAACTGCGTAAATTCGCCGCTTACGATTCGTCTTCAAAAGAAATCTTCATAGTATCGGCAAAGTTTCAAAATACAGACCAACGTGTGATAGAATCAATTTGATCGATCTAACTTTGTCGCGATCAATTTTAATCGCGAGAAATTTCGATTACCATAAAATAATTCATGAAAACAGAATTTTGTACACAGATTTACAGAATATAATAACTGGACAGCGGATTTTTCGCATTCACGACCAAAACGATAGGACGTAATTTCAAACAGTAAAAAATTAGATGTCTTTAATAATGCTGTTCTATTATTTTCAGCCTATTAAACATACTAAAAAGCAAAATAATTGTCTACTTCGTTCCAGTTCGTTGCAATTCAGGTAGAAAAATTTCATCTTTGCATGAAGATCCGCAGTCCAATAATAATAATCGTTATCGACAGGCGAAATTTGCGTACAATTAGCAAAACTGATGACAAGGTCGAGTTGAACTATAGACTCACCTGTCCTGAAGTTGACGACAATGTCTATGAGGAATATCGTGTCGGAAAGGCAGTTGAAGGCTATCCACCTAGTGCTTAGGTCGTCATTGAAAAAACTAATGGCGACTGGCAGAATTATCAGATTCGCTACCAGCAGGAGGAGCATGCAGAGGTCCCAGTAGAATCTGAAATCAAAAATAAACGAACGTCAATGCGACCATATCAATTTACGAAACGCTTTTTGTTTTTCCGCAATTGATAGTCACGAGAACGGTTCGTCGTTTGAGCGCCGAGTCCGACAAGCGACCTATTGAATTTTTCCGGAGCGTGGAAGTCGGAGCGGTGTAATGACGGTTGGAACGGAAAAATGGCGGCCCTCGAACGTTCCGATCCGATCGATCGAATGTGACCGGACGGTTTACGACGCGGTCTCCGGCGTTCTTTGTTTTTCTTCTTTTTCTTTTTCTCGCGTGTGCACGCACGAAAATATCACGCACCAGATACGCTCCTCGATCCCCGGCCGACCTACAACGACCTCGCGGAATCATTAGGTTATAGAGACTCGGCCGTGGGTGAAGAAAATGGCGATTCATCGCAGCTCTGGTAGAAGATTCCTGGCCGGGATTCAGAGACCGCAAGGCGGAAATGGCGTGGTCTCCTCTTCCTCCCCCTCCCCTCCCCCTTCACCCCAAGACACGTGGAAGAACACTAGGCGAAATTGTGTCGGGGTCTCGTTTCCTTCAAGGTCACCCGTTTAATTAGTAAGCTCGCGGTCCTGTCCCGCTGCTTTCAATCTGCTCGCATTACTTTAAACAATGCTCGCGGTTAAAAAGCTGCGAAATTTTGGAGATCCTGACCGGCCCAGTTTTCATAATTTTAGGTTAGCTGGAATTTTTGTGAATTTCTCAGCGGTTCGAAGCAATTACGACTAATTCTAACCGGTTTCTATCAGTCCTCGCTGATGTTAACCTGTTTCATCTGGTTCTTACCAGTTTCGATCCGTGTCGGGATCGTCTTTTGCCACGTTTAACCCGTGCAACGTGATACTCGTATACATTGTGTTTCGAAAATATCCAGTTGTCATGCTGAAATCTGATATTTCACGTAAAAAAGCCTCCTACGAGTCATAGTTTCGTTTTCAGTGTGCTGCCAATCGAGAAACGTTGGAGTTCAGTTGAAAATTACTCGCGAATGGCGACGGGCAATTTTTCGTTCAATTTTTACATCTGCAAAACGTTGGAACACTTGACGATTCGTTCGGGCTCGTAGATTACGCGAGTCTCGAGCAGTTTTAATTTCTGAGACACCCTGTAGAATACCGTTAACCCTATTCCGAGGTGCTCCAACGCCGCTGCTAATGAATAACACAACCACTTCAAACAAATTCAGACCTCCTAGGGAACAGGTTTTTCCGCTCCAGAAGATTACTAGAAACTATAAATAAGCGTAAGCATAATTTCTGACGGTAGCTGTGGTCAAAGCGACGAAACTTTCAACCACGTCGTATGGCAGTGCGAAAAATACGACGTCCAAATGCTCAAACTTTTGGAATCTTCAGGTAAAATGGGCTATCGACTAAACATTGACATGTTCACAGCAGAACCTAATGTTAATGCTTGCAGTTATATTCAGTTCTATTTCAGAGATTGTAAATTATCTGTTTAAATCATAATTAAATCTTGCAATATTGTAATACCAAACTGTTAAATTATAATACCACATTGTCAAGTGAAATGACATTTCATTTGAAGGTCTAAGGAGCTTCAATAAAAAAAAGACTATAAATAAGAGAAGTCTGTCCCGAGTAAACAAACGGAAACGATGGTGTTTCGGTCATCTTCAAATCCTTATTATAACAAGAAGATAGTGCTTGGAAGCTTTAAAATGAGTCCAATTATATCGCACTATTTTCTTTTTAACGAAATTCTCCCTGTATCGACAATTTCTCGAGACTAATTCCTTCCAGTTCTCTTCTGGATGAATTTCTCGATTTCTTGAGAATTCAGTTACTTTCCGGCAGCGCGCGCAAACACTTCGACTCGCTTCCATCCTACAGTCAGGATCGTCGACAATGTCAGAAGACCGAAGTGGCAGAATTTACAGGCGAAGCGATCGCGAATGGAGCCTCTAATTTGTCAACGAGTAGTCCTCTCGATCACTCGGCCGGCAGCCATCAATCGCGCGGCAATTTCTATGGCAGTCCGGGAGTCAATCCCGGTAGGACATTTGTTTGGATATCGCGTAATTAAGAGGAGAGGGTAGAACGGGTGGGGGGAAACGCGAAGACGACCGAGGAAGACGGAGGGAAGCTGAATTTCTGAAAGCTCCGCTTTAATCAGTTCGATTCCAGGCCGAGCGCCGGCAACATTGGCCCACTTCGCCGAGTAATAACGTCGCTACATCGGGGCAATAAATGTGCTTGCAGCGTGAAGCTACTCCAGCCGGCTGCCGGGTCGGGGCTCGCGGAGCTTGCACGGATGACGGTGCTCGAAAGCCGCGGGGGAGAACTTCTTCGCGAGCACGCACCGATGAACGCGAGCCTTTCGCCGAGCTCCACTTGCCGCGACACCTTCGCGGAGAAGTCTCGAGTAGTTGTTTGCCAACCCCCGACCCCTTTCCTCGCGCTTTTCTTCCGCCCTTGCACCATGCAATCTCCTCCGACTGGATTCTTCCGGCGCGCACCCCTTTGCCGCGTGTAGCATAACGAGGCTGTTGCGGATAGTGACGTGCACGCGACGCGCATTCGAACGCGTTAACCGGATAAGAATTTCAAGTATTGGATGCAGTTGTCCGCTAAGATACAGTCGTGTGCGCACTGCGAGGGAGTCGTAAGATGTCAGAATGCATGGTCAAGCCGGGCGAGTGAAGGTAGACGCAAGGCTAAAAACTAAAAACTAAAATCAAACTAAAAACCTCAACAAGTGGAAGGAATATTCCCGAGGTTTAAATCATTTTTACTGAAATTATTAGTACGCGATTTGGTTTCCTTGAAAATGGACAGTACCTGCACACTCGTGTTCCTTTTTTCATTTTTCAGATGAAAAATAGACCCGTGTGTCACGGGAATTTTATCGGGTTCTAAATGAAACTGAAGGAACTGGATATCGGTCTCGTTCGCGAGACTTGCAACATCAGAAAAATATAAAAATGTGAAGACAGTATTTTCACACAATTCGAATCATTTACGCGAGAAATAAATCATTTTTACTGAGCTCCATTTCCCTGCGAATGGCGCATAACCATTTTATTATGCATAAAGCTCCGCTAGCTATGAGACAATATGTTCACTCGGCGACCGAGGCAGCCTCGCGTAGTATAGCCTCCAGTATGGCCTCCGGTATAGCCTCCAGTATGGTGGAGGGGATAGGCGAACTATCGTGTAGCTCCGTGCGCCTTAGGCCGAGACTTTACTGTAGATCTGCAGTCTATCAACGACTCTCCTCCATTGTGTATTATCAAACAAGTTGTTCCGCCTTCGTATGACTTTTATGAACAGTAGTGTCGCAGCGAGCGCATTAAGGGCCCGGGATAGTCGCGCGACTTTTTAATTAATAATTTCTATTCACAGCCTTCAGCCGTCTGGGTCTTGATCCGAGGGCACTAAGTCTGTGACTAAACTTGTCACATGTTTTGCCGTGTATTATCGATATCGTGTTTCAAGTTTTTCGCTTTATTTCGCCGAGAATCGAGACAAAATATAGCTCAATTTGTAGCTGGAGATATTTTCTATTTTTCGCTGCTCTCGGTTTTTCATCCAGAGAACTCATGCAACGGCATAAAAATGCTTGGATTCCACGGCGTGCGCATCGTCAATTTTTGGCCTACCTCTAACGCTTATATTACCAAATATTTGCATGATCTCGTCGGCTCGTGACCAGCGCGCGCTGGATTGAACCCTCCTCTTTCGAACGAACCCTTTACCAGCGACAAAATATTCTTGTTTGAGGGCGAGAACTTGAGACACGTGAAGCCATTTTTGGACGGTAACGTAGTCACTCTGCCTTATCGCGGATCTACGATGACCGTTGCCTTAACAAAGAGAAATTTATTTTTTCACGGTGCCGCGCGAGAGCGGACGTTCCCTCGCTTCCGGGCGGGATTAAGCGAGAACGAGAAGAATCTGGCGAGCGTGAATTCGCTCGAACGCGGCTCTCGAGTAAACAGAACGAAAATATAGTCCCGCGTTCGTCGCGGGCTGTGCCGCCGTTTAAGCTACCGGCTTAGGCACCGCCGATCGAATAAACCTCCCTCATAAAGACAAACTGAGGAATACGCCTGGTTTAAGGAAGCCCGGAGGTTGGCCTTGGCTCGCAAGTAGGTTACGCGGTGAAATGCAAATCTCTAAATGCAAAATTCAGAGAAGCCTGACTTATTCCGCGCGGGGAAACGAAAGGGACCGGCCAAAGCAGAAACAGAAAGCTCGGGCCGGCTTTGCCAGCCGACGGGAACAAAAATTTGCTTTTACATACGTATCCCGGCTTCCCGTATCGTCGTCCGTTTGCGCCGGCAATCCTCGACCTCCGGCGCAATCTTACAGAGCCCAAGATGTTGCATTTCAATATTAAATTCTGTTGCTTCGACCGTCTTGACCTTCACGCTTCCGTTTGTCGCATTGTGCACGGCGACGCGTTGTTCAACGCGAGTTCATATTTCCCGGGGCTTCGCCAAAATGGCGCGCGGTGACGCGAAATGGTCGCCGATGTTATTAGCACGCGATTTGGTTTCCGCGAAAATGGACAGTACCTGCACACTCATGTTCCTTTCTTTATTTTTCTAGGCTTTGTTGGGCGAAAGTTATTTTCGGAAATGTTGTAAATTTATTTTTTAGTCGGTAATGAAATTGGAAACAGTTCGTGTTTATAAAGAATTCGAGAAAGTCGTATTTGGAATTTTAAAAAGCGTTTAGCTTCGTAACATCAATGCAACCAATATGGCTGACATTTACCCGCTATTCGTACCATTTCTGAACATTAATTCAACTTTTATTAATTTAACTACAAGAAAGACTTTTTATTTGTATGAAGTATGTTATGAAGTATTAAATAACAAATATGTATTTAGAAACATTATGTGCGCAACATTGGTCACATGATTAACGAATATTTTCTTCGTAGTATGATTGCAATAATTTGGTCACCCGCTGTTCAGTATTTCAGGGAAACGGTAATTTCAACTATTTACAAACAGTGAGAATTTTGAAATGTAAACATTTTATTCTGCGCTGTCGTTCCGCGTTTATTATTTATGGTCTTTGTGCGACGCGTTAATTGGACGACTTGTCAGTTCTTACGAGTAATTGCTGTAGCAATTAAAATTTTTGTATACGCTGCCCGTAGATAATGAAGGGCAGAACGCAAATATAAATATCGCGTTCAGAGGAAAGTCATTACACTTTTTTCAAGATGTTTAGCGACGAGTTTCTGTAAACTGCTCTCTTTTACAGTCTTCTTTTTAGTATATAAATCATTATCGCAATCATTTGCAATACCTGGTTAACATAGATACCCAAAAATTTTACATAATTTTAAATTATTGTTAAAAAAACAATATCTTGTGTCCTTTCTAGTCATTTTACCATAGATTTTATGAACAATTAACTAGCTTTCTATCGAATCGTTCATATATGAATTTAATTATTGTCTTTGGATATGAAATATCAAATACGAAAGAGGAAGACTTCGTACACATACATAATTTTTTATCAATATTGATATAATGGAAATAACAGTTAAATAGTTTCTAGGATCGTTTCCAGTAATTTTGTGAGAAGTTTCGCAAATGATTGACTACTTCTTACGGTATCATTAATAAGAATGTGAGAGGAAATGACAGATCCATGGCTTAGACGTTAATTTAATTGTTCATCCGTGGATTTCAAATGGCGGAGGGACCGGAGAAATTTTTGAACGCGAAGTTGCTCGTCCGCGGTGTCCTGGATATACTGGCGAAGTTTCTTGAGCCATTGGTACGTCGCTTCGTTGGAGGGATAAGCATTTTCATGGAACCAGAAGCTTTTTCTTTCCTCGGTTCCGCCATTCGTCTTCATTTACGCCAAGCAATTCAGCAGGTAAAGGGGTCATAGATCAAAACTTTCCTGGTTTACCTGCTGCACTCTCTAAGAACGAGCCTCCCTCTCCTCTCCCTCTTTCTCTCTCTCTCTCTCTCTCTCTCTCTCTCTCTCTCTCTCTCTCTCTCTCTCTATCCCTCTTTTACCACCGTTCTCGACAGAATCTGAATCCGTTTGTTTAATGGTTCTGACAAGAAAACTTTGCCAGCTGAAAATTCAGACTTTTCTCAAAATCTCTGCAGATTTGTAAGGGATCCCTTTTCCTCGACATTTTCTTGTCCCTCGGTATGAAAAAACCCCTAACCCTTAACCCAGTCTAATAAATATGTTATTAAATTCCTTTAAACCGAAATAAAATTGTATTTTTGAATAAATAAATCTTCTCTTTATTATAGATATAAATTTTCTCCTATTTTTAGGAAATTACTCTATTGCTTATATATATTTACTCATTACTATATTAATTAAAATAAATCGTAGCGCAAGGGGTTAAAGTTCACTCGACTACCTCCGCGTTATGGAAATTATCGTAATTTAATCCTTAATCACGTCTTACGGCCCCAATTTAGAACATTAGTTTGCACAGTGATTAAATTGGATGCGAAAACGTCTTTCAGCGTATTTAATTTGAGATAGAAAAGTTGAATACTTTGCTAAACACACTTTCATAAAGAGTCAGAAGAAATTGTTACAAAGAAAATTTAATTTACGCAGTACAAAGACTTACGAGATACTGTTTTCTTATTGAATTTCTTATGCTATTTTTCCTTTAATTGTATATTTCAAAGAATCCAATTACACAGGAAGCATTTGACAAGTCTTCAAAGTAATGCGTTGCTTCTTCTTCGAAGCTTTGTGTCAACAAATGGATTAATAAGAGAAGCGCACGAACTTGTTTTTAGACAACTTTTATACAGCAAAGTTTGAACAAACTTCGAGGAAGTTCATTGTATATGTATAGTTGTATTTTGCACAACAAGGATCTAACAAATTTTCAAAGTGAAACGTTAGTTGGTTCCTCTTTGAAAGTTCGCATGAACAAACAGATAAAAACAGCACGCAAACTTGTTTTTACACAGCGGACACCGAATATGTAATTCGGCGGGGAGTGGTTTCATTAAACGCAAAGGAAAAAGAGACACGCTGCAGGTGCATTCACAAAGGGAACTGAAATTATGGCGGCCCACACTTCGCGTTACCGTGAAATATTTTACTCTGTCACCTTTTTCAATTTTCTGGCTGATGTGAGCCAAAGCCGTGTACACATTTGGATTGTCAATGTATTTTTAAAATGATTCGAAAACGATTTAAAAAACGAGAATGATTTAAAACGATTTCAGTCGATTTAAAAATCATATTTAGCTACCAACAAAAATTTTCTGGATACTACAAATACGATGCATACATTCATAAATTTATTTATTTATCATTTGGACTGCAGATTTTATGCATTTACGTCAAAACTGAAAACATAGAAACTTGAAAAAGAAATCATAATAATTTAAACCGTATTTCAATATCTCAGAGGAAGTACATTTTTAATTAATTTCTGTTTGTTACAATTGACTTCGGGAATTTTTCTTCGGCATTAAAATTCAAACATTGTTGAACAAACGCTTTTAAAACTCCGAACACGCGGAGAATATTTCACAATGAGAATATTTCTTCGTGAACGTTGATCAAATAATTGTTTGCGGATCTCGCAAATTAAACGAGGCACGTAATTTCGCTAAACACGAATAAAAATTTGCATTTTACGTTTGCTTTCTGTGCTGAGTTGTACTCGCGCAAAGCTTTTATCTCCGTTACCATTGTTTTCTCGGGAGAAGAATTTCCACTGCTGCGAAAAGAAATATTTAATAATAAAAGAAAAAAAAACAAAATAATAATAAAAAGCACACGAATACAGGGAAGAAAACGGCGCGCGTTTCCGTCGCAAGAGAACTCGGGGCTTCTGGCAATATATTCCGCAAAAAGCGCTATTTTTAGCGGGGTTTGTTAATTTTTCCAGGGCGTTAATGGGGCTACGGAATAGCAGGGTGCATAATCACCCGCTCTGGCAGACCCCACTACTGACACATGCAATTATTTTCAGAGTTTATCCGGCTATCAATACATTTCCCGCGTAGCCGGCGACTATGTATATTTAAGAAACACCGAGCCGAGGGTAGCAACACACGAGAACACCTCATTATGCATTCTCAATCAGCGCGGCGAAAATTGTTTCTACGTTTCGTGGAAATCTGCTTAGAACGAGCGCATACAAGGTGTTCCATAAATGCGAACAATTATGCAATTTCACATTTTCACCAGGCGATTTATAAGATGAGGATCACATAAAACCGAATCAATAATTTCTCATTACAAAAAGTCTAAAAGTCTGGTGGTTTTAGTGACCTTGAATGACCTTCGGTAATTATAGTCATCGTAGGTGTTTAAAACGGTGCGCTACGGCTTTTTATGCAAATTAGGAATTTTCCAAGTCAATTGCAACAACCGGAAATTAAATTTTAATCCGTCGAAAATGAGGAAACAATATTCTTCTAATACCTCTGCTGATTTAAATTGTACTTTCTCGTTTTTGGCATAAACGCACAAACTCACAGTTTCTAAGGTTGTAGTCAGCTATGTGTTCTATAGTTGTTAACCGAATCGAGGTATGTTTGTGCAGCAAAGTGTAAAACGGGAGCGTCGAAGCTCTCGGTTTCGAATTTTTAATTAGCGCACGGTCCGGGCCGTTTAATCTTTTCAACGACACCCCCGAAATCCATTCTGCTAAGTACCTATCTGTGTACGAGAACTCGTCGGGGCTGCAAACGCTGCCCGTGAAATATTGAGGAGCCGGGCTCGTGTTAATCCCGAAGACGTTGATTAATCCCCGAAGACTCTTCGATGCAAGTTAACACCGGGGCCAACGTGAAAATACGGGTATCGAGTGTCACTCGATGAAAACGTGAAATACGGAATCAATTTGTCCGGAACACTTAAAACCGTCTGGTACAACGGCGAATGATCGCGGGATGACGATGCTCTGTGTCGGAATTGTTTTTTTCTTTTTTTTTTCGTGGTTCCTCCGTGTCGTAAATTTTGCTGTTTTAATGATATTGCCGTTGCACCGGCGACCCTGTTGTTTTACTCGAGCTGGACCGTTTTTATTATCATTCCGGCAGAATGACGACAATTTGCATACGCGTAATAGTTGCTCTTTGCAACGAGTACGTCAACACAGTTCGCGATAAAATTGTGTACTCGCCGCCAACGGTACCGTGCAAACGAATTCACGTTGAATTCGAGAGAAAAAGTAAATATGAGCAACCGAGGCTTCGAACATTTTA
>CM052129.1:2712711-2725024 GCA_028454255.1 Halictus ligatus
TTATTAGGATCTGTAAAATGCAAGGAAGTTGAAGGACTGCTCAATATCATACAATTATGGTTTGATTTTATGGAATTTTTGGGGTTACTGGTTTGGCAGTCAAAATTTTAACACTAAATCTACCACGGTCTTATCTTGTGCTATTATTGAAATTATAAACATTCATTTATATTTATTTAATATATTCGCTGTACCAAATTTTATTGGGATCTGTAAAATGCAAGGAAGTTGAAGGACTGCTCAATATGATACAATTATGGTTTGATTTTATGCAATTTTTGGGGTTACTGGTTTGCCAGTCAAAGTGTTAACACTAAATCTACCACGGTCAAATGACCGGTCTTATCTTGTGCTATTATTGAAATTATAAAAATTCATTTATATTTATTTAATATATTCGCTGTTCCAAATTTTATTAGGATCTGTAAAATGCAAGGAAGTTGGAGGACTGTTCGATATCATACAATTATGCTTTGATTTTATGGAATTTTTGGGGTTACTGGTTTGGCAGTCAAAATTTTAACACTAAATCTACCACGGTCTTATCTTGTGCTATTATTGAAATTATAAACATTCATTTATATTTATTTAATATATTCGCTGTACCAAATTTTATTAGGATCTGTAAAATGCAAGAACGTTGGAGGACTGCTCAATATCATACAATTATGCTTTGATTTTATGGGATTTTTGAGATTGAAAAATTCATTCATGGAAATTAATAGAATAGATATTTATGTCCAAGCATCTGTTTTTACTGTAAATTACGGACATTCACGAGAAATGTAGTGTTGCCATTTTTACAAAGAAATGTTTACCAAATACTTTTAACGCTTGGTCGGGTTAACATGAAATATACCAGGCTTGGGCATTATCCAGATAAATTATTGAAAAATTTTACGTGGCTAAATGACGTTTTGAGTACAGTGACTTCTCGATGTATGTCAACGACACGGGTCTTGCCAGCGTCATGTATCGTCCAGGAGACATACCCCAGCCGTGCTATGTTTACCGAGGTCTCTCGAGCTAGTGGGTACGAGTAGTGAGGATAATTCCGCGACGTTTATCATCGAGGCCTTCGCGACATATACAGATAATTCACCGTAAACACACGCCAGTTTATTTGTACAGCGAAATAACTCTTTCAAACAGACTTCAGTTTCCCTCTCATTGTTTTGTACTTGGAAAAAGATGGAGGATGGACTGTGAAAGAAGAGGCTTGAAGACTTGAAGTGAAATTGTAACAGTTTAAACGTTGGCAATTTTAGTAAATCGAATGTTTACTTATTGGAGGCACTTTCCTCCCTTTCTCTCTGCTCCATGTGTCTGTCCGCCTCTCTCTCTCCCTCTCTCTCTCTCTCTTTCTCTCTTCGTTTCTGTGCTGTCTCCCATGCTCGATCACGTCGCCACGATTGCCTCGGTCCGTTTAACCGCGTGATTCGTTCCAGATGCTTCCTTACACATAGATCAACCGATAGACCGAAGACCCACGTGTTTTGCTAATTGCGCCTGCCGCTACTTGGAGCTTCTGGCCAATAGCAACTTCGGCAACGACCTTCGCGCGGGAAGTTGGCAGAGATCGGTCAAATTTAGGGGAACATTCAACGCGTTCGCTGCTGGCGCCATAAGACCGATTTATCCAGTGAAAATATCTCAAAATTTATTCCCTTCTTCGTACAAAAATATCTGGAATATTCTATAAAATAAAATATTCTGTAAAATAATGAATATTTGATAGTTCAATATTTTACAAACCTCTAACGATTCACGACGAAGAAGTAAAAATTGAAACAATCTGCCGGCAACCTACGGTCGAATATCATCCGATCTCCAATTTCCCTCTAATTATGCGAACGGCGAGTATTCACAGATTAACCGTATGCATGCAGAAGCTGAGAGGAACGTCGATCCCCTGAAACTCGATGGATGTTTCTTTTTATGCGAACGGCTCTCGACGAATCCTTTGAAAATCCCGGAAAAATCAAATAAGCTTCACCACCCCTTCGTGTCACCCGTCCTCTAAGAACTCTCGCAAAGTGTCCGGCTAATGAGCTCGACGTGATACGTTTGATCGTACGCTGCGCGCTATAACGACTCAATTAATTATTCTCAAGTAGCGTTGATCGTCGGCCCTGCGTATTGAAGTGACTTCCAGGGGCACTGTTTTACTCCCATCGTCTGTACACGTCGATGCATTATGACGTACCGAACCGGACTCTCGACGAATATTTTCCCTACGCCAATGTCGGCGACGACATTTTCTTTTTCACGCCGCTTTCGACAGCTTGCGTGTTACCATCAACGCCGATATCTCTTAATTTTCTCCCTCGTTTCTCTCCACGTACTTCGTGTACACGTATTCGCGTACTGCACGATTGGCGGAACTCTTCATTTCTCCGAGACTATTTGCGGACGAATTTTTTAGCAACAAATCAGACAATTTCACTAGCTTCTTCGTGCAACTTTCACCGGCATACTCGTCACATCGTTCCGATTAAAATGAGCCCAAACACGGTACAATTTGGATCGTATTCGCGCGTATTATTCGCGATATAGTGGAACCTCGATTATCCGAACCCGCTAATACAGGAAGCGATATATCATCGCTCTTTTCCTACGCAGGCTTACGTTATTCTTAGTATTGATAAAAACAAAAAAGAATCGCAGGGTTTATTAACGTTTATTCCGAATACATGAAACTCCCCCCACCCTTGAGTTAGCTTAAGTCAGCCCAGACCAAGGTATACTCCATGACACATGGCGCGCGGCGGATAGATTTCCTCCCAAGAAACAATCGCGATTCGTCACCGTCCCGAATGATCGGTAGTCGTGTCCGACACGTTGGCGACACGTGCAGACACCGGCGGATTTCCCAGCGACGCGATTATGCATTCGCAATGCATGCGGCGAGTAGCGGGAGGAGCTAATTGCCGGCCCGCGACATCTAAATTGCCGACGACGTTCTCATTCGGCCGGATGAGAAAAAGACTCCCCCACGCCCGCGTTCTAACACCCCCTCCCCCGGTGTCGCATCCATGACGGATCGTCACGTGGGGAATCGAGAGACAGAGAGACAGAGAGAGAGAGAGAGAGAGAGAGAGAGAGAGAGAGAGAGAGGATACCGCGGGGCTCTCCTGTCGGTTTTTGTCGCGGAGCCAAGCGCAATTAGGCGGGCCCACGCGTCGCTCATCTACCGCGAGCGATGAATTCCACCGGGTCCGCAATTAAGACGACTTAATCAATTAATTCGTCTCTATTGTTGCGTTAATTCCCGCGGCGCGAAACCGCGGCGACCGTGACCTACGCCCACCTCGTGCCGCGATCTTCTTTTTACCCTGTGTTTTTATCCTCCCTATTTCCGCAATTTCCACTTTGCTTCCTTCTAGTTCACTCTCCCTCTCTCTCTCTCTCTCTCTTCTCTCTGTATGTGTCCCCTATGTCTTCTCTCTCTCTTGCGATTCCACCCACGCCAGCGATCACACGCTTCCCCCTTTTTGTTTCTGTTTCATTTCGCGAGCTTCCCGATCCACGGCCCGGAGGGAGCGACCGCGATTCACCAGCGTTTGCCGAGGAATTGCCGAGGAATCGCCGCGGTTGCAACCGCCGACTCATAATCGGAGACCCGAGCGAGACTTGCCGGGAAATTTTAAGGTACAGCTTTCACAGGTTGCCTCGATCCGCCCCAGTGTGCGTGCCGTGTGCGTGTGCCATGGCGTGCCTCGCGCAACGCTAGATCGTACAAAGGTTGCAAGGGTTCGGAAGGCGTCAAATCATTGTTCGATAATGCAAAGATGGGGCTTGTCAAGGGTGAAAAGCGTTAGATAGAAGATAAATCTAGCGCGCTCTCTACCTGGCAAGTCCTACTTCTGCGTTGTCGAGCAACATTTTGCATTATTCGGCCGCACGATGCCTGTTAGGCGATCTGAGCGCGCGCGGCCGACAACGTAAACAACGGCGCTGCTGTAGCTTCGGCCACGCGCGCTCTGACAGGCATCATGCGACCGAATAATGCAAAATGTTGCTCGACAAAGCAAAGGTAGAACCTGCTTGGTAGTGAGCGCACTAGAATTATCCTTTATCTAGCGCTTTTGACCACTGATAATCCCCATCTTTGCATTATCGAGCCATAAATCCGCGCCTCCCGAACCCTTGCAACCTTGTACGATCTAGCGTTGTGTGCGGCACACCATCGCACACGCACACGGCACGCACACTGGGGCGGATCAAGGCCACCTGGGAAAGCTGGACCTTAAGGCGAGCCGAAATTGACGAGATCCTCTATACGAGTCTCTATATTTAAATTACTCTTGATAACTTGCGCCAGATCGAAGTGTAATCGCTCAACTTTAACGCATACCTTCAAACCATCGAATTCCTCGCCTTGAAACGTCAATTTTTGAAATCTTCTCGTAAAGATTTACCAGGATTATATTTGAAGCAGTTATAAATTTCTGGGTTGCAGAGGTGAAGTTTAACCTTTCTCTGTTTCTCATTTCCACATATTGTTGCGAAATCTACAGTCTATTAATGTCCGTATACCAGCTTTATTTTTAGTCTCGTTTTACGACTCTACACGTAGCCATATTTCTTCGATATGTTGTGTGACGTATTCGCACGAATGAAATTTTAAATTCGTTTCTCCTGAAACGGCGTTTCCGTGATTGGCTGACGCGATACAACGAAACCAATCGCACTGAACTAGAAAAAAAGCGACTGCCATTTTTGCAAAAATAGAAACATGTCTTACAAACGAGGCGAATTTCGTTTGTCGACGCAAAAGTTTTTCAAAGCAATGGCAATGTTTAAACTCCTCGAGATATACTGGTACGAATATCTTTCGCTCCGTCCGATTGCAGACATGCCAACTCCCACGCACTTTCATCCAGCGACAATAAAAGATTCTTACTCCTCAGGGAGTACCGGCGTCACCCAGAAGAGATAATAATTTAGACCGAGCAAGAGTAGCTTCTTCCAACTCTCATTCGCAGAAGGTCTACGTCTTTGTCGTAAAGCGGCGGTGTCGTAGCCAAAAGCATTTTATCAAATTACGGTTATTAGAAATCGGGTCAAGCGAAATTTGCCTTGGTCGAATTTAACTTGACAGATTTGAAAATTTTGTGAGCACGAATCGGATTAAAATATATTGCTACCCTTAATATCATGACTCTAATTATTTAGAAATAGTGTCGAGACGCAACGCAACGCAGGACCCACGAAAGGGTCCCAATCACTTCAACCACCCTTACTAGAGGCAATAAATTAGCCTAAGAGCCGAAGACTCTGGAGACCCAAACGACGGGACTCGTCCCATTTTCTCTGCGAGTTTCCGGCACGAGAACATAACAATTTAATCTCCAATTTTCTCCCACTACTATTTACCACCTCCACCACCAATTTAACATCCCTTAAAAACCCATCTCTGCGTGCGAGTCTTCAGTCTTCAGTTTGTATTCATCCAGTTCTCAACTAGACCTCATTTAAGTCACATTTTTGTACAGTCGTTACAATTAAACTACGAGTTATTGTTACTAACAAGTTGTCGAATTTCTCTACCGCTCAAAACATCTCACCCTCAAATGAAACTACCTAGCACGGTTTCAATTAACCAAGCAGGAGTGATTGATGCGAGAAAAGTCGACTCAACTGATCTTTTCCGTCTACGCGCGTACATGCAAATAGCATGACAATTTTGTTATTTTGTGTATCAAGTTGAGCACAATCGAACCCTATAAAACTTGGTTGTTAAAACTGACGAGCGACTCGACGCCGAACAGTTATCTCCCAGCAAAATCTCGCGAAGAATAACTTCGTCGGAGAAATAAAAACGGTCGGTGCAGGTATGACTAATATCGTTAAAATCGCTCCTGTAAGCGACGACAGTCGTTGAATTCGGCGTCGTGCACGGATTTACGGTGCCCTGGTCGTTGGAGACCAGGCGGCGAGTAGAGTTTCGGGTTTACGGGCCGGCCACGGGATCTGCCGGGCATGTTTACACGAGCCGATTGCCCGGTCGCAGGTTTCGATCCCAGTTTTACGGGGGATTTACGAGGAACAACGGCCGCGAGATTGTCGCCAGTACATCTTCAGCTTCGCGGATTTATGATGCCCGCTTTACGACGATCCACCCGCGCCCGATGGCCGAGCCTCCATTCACAGATTGAGACTTTCGGCACGCGTAATTAAGGGAGGATCCTCCTGCAGCAGCCGTAAAACCAAATGGCCTTTTATGAATTTTTTTACCCAACGAACTGTTCGCGCCGCGCGATTAAACTTTTTTAGGGACGCGTAGATATACAGCGGCGGACAAAAGTTTTCGCGCCTTGCCCGTTGCGTTCCACTGCACTTTTGCTAGCTTGAAATTTTGAATTTCGTACGGTGAGATTTCGTTCGGAATCTTTATTTCGGGATAGAATTATTTACTTTTTATCAATGGTCGAAAGGCTGCGAGCGACGGACTTGTTTGTCCAAGTTTTAAAATGAATTTTTACGTTAATACATTCGTTGTACCAAGTTTGATTAGGATCAGTAAAATGTAAGGAAGTTGGAGGACTAGTCAATGTCATACATTTAATTTTTTCGATTTTTATTTCATTAAATAACACCTTGATTGTATGGAATTTTTGAGGTTTCTAGTTTGGCAGTCGAAGTGTTAACAGGTCGTGACTAAACTGCTGATTTTATGCGTTTACTTATTTTGGGGGTTTAAACTTCACATTGGCAAACCAGAAATTCTAAACTTTTTTAAATATAATTCTGTAGATTTTGACGGGGAAATGGTAAAAGTCCGATGTTTGAATGTTAGGAATTCGCTGATTCAAAAGTTATGTGTGCGAAGTTGTACGATTTTAAGCGTTTCCGACGAATAGGAGACCGACTTGACTTAAAAAAACAGACGCTTCCAATGGAAGTATCGCTACAATTTTCACTAATATTTACGTGATCAGCGTGTTCAATAAACTGTTCGCACGAAACCGGGCTAAAGCTACAAATAGAAAACTAAATGAAAGCGATTCCTTCAAGACGCCGCAGTTTCCTAGGGTGTAAGGGACAGAGAGAGAGAGCGCGCGAGAGAGAGAGAGAGAGAGAGAGAGAGAGATATTCCAGTTACGTGAAACTTTGATTGTATTCGCCGAGGCTGAATTCACTCGATCGATCGAACCCCGGTGAGTTAAGGTAAATTACTTTGAATTTTGATAAGATGTCGGCGCTCGGCCCGCGAGATCACCGTCAAAATCACGCTTGGGGGCGCGGCTGGTTCGTTCCCACACGATTACCCCGATCGTCCCCCTTCTTCATCGTCCACCGGAAGCGCTGCTCAGTCCACCTGAGGGGGCTCCAGGGAAGGGGGGAGGAGGCTGTTAATCTTGGACTAATAAAATATTTCAGCCGCCTCCTGTTCCTTATAGCCGACCAGGCGGCCATGGCCCAGTAAAGACCGAACGCGCAGGGTCGCACCAATACCGACACCAACGGCCAACACTATCACCATCGCAGACCAACCTGCTCTCTCTCTCTCTCTCTCTCTCTCTCTCTCTCTCTCTCTCTCTCTCTCTCTCTCTCTGCTTCTGCCTCGATACACGTGTATTGCCTCGAGTGCAGCGTGACACACGCGCTAGACAGCCTCTCGCGAGATTACCTGGCCTGCGGTGAAGGTGAGAGAGGTGTTCGACTGCCGGATTGACTTGGAAATGTCGACCGGAACCGAAACCCGACCTTCGCTACAACGAACCTACCCTTTTTCTCCCCCGGTGACCTCAAGGTCGACGCGACTCACGCCTCTCTTGTACCTTTGAACGATTCGGGGAACATGGAGCAATAGAAGACTTTGTGTGTTCGTTGTTTTCATATATTTCTTAACGAGACTTTTACCATCATATTCGTGACACTTTTTCGATTGAAACGAGCCCAAACACGACGCAATTCGGTTCACATTTACTCCTTTGTCTCAGGACTTAGTGGAACCTCGATTATCCGAACCGATGACATCTGAACGAGTTTTCGTATACGTATAAACAGTTGAATCCGGAGCGTTCCACGTACAATTCGCTGTGCAAGTAAAAATTATCCGAGGATTCTTTTCTGGATCAGTTCGGATATTAGAGGTTCGACTATATCGTGGATTAGAGGAGCAAACGTGATCGAAATGGTGCCGTGTTTGGATTCGTTTTAATCGGAAAAGTGTCGCGAGTACATCGGCGAAAGTTACGTAACGAAATAATCGAGAAGAAAACAGTTTTATCATTGGATTGGTATTATTGGTATTATTTCCCGGTTTCGTTGCTATCGATGTCTACAATAATTCAGCCTAATTTAGACAGGTCTTCGGGTGGCTGGGGTTTTTGGGGGGTATGGTGAACCTCGCTTGCATGAATTTTACATGAAGTTTACATGAATCCGATCCATGCGACGCGTGTAACAGCAACAGGGCGAACAGCTTGGAGCAGAATCATGTCACGCTCGCGTTTCAGACGACTTCGTCTACCTGGAAGCTGTTTAGGGGATCGATAGCGTCTCCGGGCTTCGGGGTTCACTCGATTAAACTAAATTAAGCGTACTGTGTCGACACTATACATAAATAGCACGCGTGTAGCCCGCGCTCGGGGAGGTGCACCACGCCACGGGACAACGGGACGTCGATTGCAATTTCAAATTTATGCTAAGGGAGCCGCGATGGCCTCGTGGAAGGTTATGCATGTCCGATGCACGGCGCATCGGGACGCGTGTTGCTCTCTCTCTCCCTCTCTCTCCCTCTCTCTGTTGCGGCCAACTCTGCCGGGAATTTTCAGCCCAGCATTTGTTTCCAGTCGCGTCCGTCAATCGACGATTTGCCCCGACAGTATCAAATCATTCGAAAAAATTCGTGCCAATTTTTCGACTCGTGTTCCGACGAGCATTTAACACTCACGCGTACGTGGAACGGCTTCACCGAAAAATGTTTCTCCCGACGAAAGTAAAAATGAAAAAAGTAAAATACGTATCAGAAATATATCGACGAGCTTCAGAAAAGTGTCACGTGAGAAGAATTGTAAATGTAACGTATCGTAAAATTGAGTTGCTTCGTCGTTCTGCTATTTCTGCTGTTTCCAGGAAGCGTTGCACGCTCGAGTAGGTGTTCGGTTTATTTCGGCGCCGACACTTGACGATGTGATAATCCGAATCGATCGCAGTCGAATCGAATCGATTCGGAACATTCCCGAAGTTCGCAAAGTAATTCCGGGAAGCTTTCCGCGCGCAGTATCGACGTCGCAGTCTCAAAATAAAATTGATCACGCTGGACCGTCGTGGTCGTTGTGTATCGACCGGCTTGGTCGCGCGAAATGATCCACGGATCCACCGAGAAGAGCATGATTCCCTCTGAATAGGCAAGTCACGCTACAACGAGCCAGTTCGAGGCAGTTTTCATTGTGCATAGATATAGTTGGACCATGGACTTCCCAATCGCCGTTCGGAGCCTTGCCCGCCATTTCTAATTCGTTATAATAATCCATCGCTTAAAACTGCACATCTCGAGTATCGAGAAACTTTCGATAAAAATATTCCCACGAATTTAATGCATTAAGTGTTGAGCCTTGCGCAAAATGGAAGATGTTTAAGCGTTCGCTAAGGAGAACGCCATCGTGGAAAATGGCGTCCATAGGGGAAACAGTTCCCAGGGATTTGCGAGGTTAGGCGACTTGTTAGGCGCCACGAAGTGGCTGCATTTACATATTCATGCTTTGGGTACCCAGAACAATTTTTTACCCATTGTCGTTTGTCGTAGTTCTTGGAATTTTTGTAATATGAGAACAAAAGAATGAAGAGACATAAACAGAAATTATATTACGCAGAAAAATTGAGTTGTATCATTGTAGGATACCCAGTTCTATCTACTTACAATTTTTTCAATAATTTTTCGTAGGCGAAAAGTTTATTTTGCAGGTTAGGTTATACTGTAGTGGGGGTAATTCTTGGAATTTTTGTAATATGAGAACAAAAGAATGAGAAGACATAAACAGAAATTATATTACACGGAAAAACTCAGTTGTATCATTGTAGGATACCCAGTTCTATCTACTTATAATTTTTTCAATAATTTTTCGTAGGCGAAAAGTTTATTTTGCAGGTTAGGTTATACTGTAATGGGGGTAATTCTTGGAATTTTTGTAATATGAGAATAAAAGAATGAAAAGACATAAACAGAAATTATATTACACAGAAAAACTCAGTTGTATCATTGTAGGATACCCAGTTCTATCTACTTACAATTTTTTCAATAATTTTTCGTAGGCGAAAAGTTTATTTTGCAGGTTAGGTTATACTGTAGTGGGGGTCCCCGTGACCCTGGGGTTTCCCATGCCTTCAATAGATTTCCCGACGTACTGCATTATAGTGAAACGGCGCTTCGGAAGCTCATTAGCAGATTTTTAACAGATAAAGTGCTGACGAGCATAATTTGCGCGAAGTTTGTTTTGTGGGTAAACGATGGGACAGTGGGAAACAGGTGAAAACAGGTGATAATCGTGTCGAGCGGTGTAGCTCCTTTCATTCGGAGGGCCTAATAAGATCGGTAAACGTTCTGTCGAGAGATTCTGGAACGGAAGTCGCTGACTCGGCCACGGAAGTAATCCCACAACATTTCAAGTTTGCATGGCCATTAGAGTCGGATCAGCCGAGTTTATGCGATCGATCGCCATTCCCTGGGTTCATTGATACCATCGTGTATCTTTCGTTATTCTAACCGCTTCGCTGTCGGACGCCGCCGAATCTCCACACAATGGCTGCAGACAGTCTTGCTTAATTGATCTAATCGAAACACCTCATGTCTGGGTTACGGATTATTCATGCAAAATATGTTTCCGAGTCAGTCATTCGAAACGAAAGCTTTTATTTCTGTGTTTAATCCTCCCACTCCGGCCAGTTCCAAGCCTATGGGTCAATTCTGACCCACGCCGACATTTCAGTTTTCCTTCGATACAAGGCTACAGCTCGGGACCGGCTTTCGACCTATTTCGGATGAGCGTACCTATGCAGCTTGACTTTACAAATATGCGAGAGACTCGAATGTAGTGGTACATAACCTAAAAATGTATGTGACTCAACATTTCTATGATCTAGTGGGCAATGTCATTAATCGTAGAACAGGGAATGCCAAGAATTGGAACCGAATCGAAAACACGACATTTCAATTGATTAAATAATTTATACTTGTACAAGTTATGTTGTTTCAGTGAGATTCGAATGGATACAAGAAAAATGTTTTGACTCTCTTTCATTTTGGCAAAACAGCTCGCTGGTTTGGGAATGCCAAGAATTGAAACCGAATGGAAAACACCACATTTCAATTAATTAAATATACTGGTACAAATTCTGTTGTTTCAGTGAGATTCAAATGAATACAAGAAAAATGTTTTGACTCTCTTTCATTTTGGCAACACAGCTCGCAGGTTTCCGAATGCCAAGAATTGAAACCGAATGGAAAACACCACATTTCAATTAATTAAATATACTGGTACAAATTCTGTTGTTTCAGTGAGATTCGAATGAATACAAGAAAAATGTTTTGACTCCCTTTCATTTTGGCAAAACAGCTCGCAGGTTTCAACGACGTTCACCATTTATTTTATTCAGATGAATATTTATGCACATTTTGGTAACAATGAATTCAATCGATTTGCAAGCGAGCCGGTACGCGTGAAATGCAATTTTCCGTTTCTTCAATTCGCAGCATCGATTAAATGTAAATCCGTCGTGTTCGTGCTCCTCGGGCCCATTGTCCGTTTATATTTCAAGTTTTTACCGTGCACTTTAACGCGTTCGCGCGAATTGTTCGTTCCCTTTGTACGATAAACGATATTGCGGTTGTGATTAACGAGCCGTCGTTTCCACGATCGAGTATTGTCTATTCCAAGGACAATTAATAGGTTTCCACGTAACACTTTCAATATTTTAATACGGATGCTTTCGGGAAATCGACCGGGAACTCTGAAATTGATGGCGGGAGTATCGCGCGGTGGTGTTAATTGACGTTGATCGATGACGAAACGATCCGCAGGAGTATCTCGATTTCGCGTGTAATTAATATTTTTACGTCCCGCGAGAAGAATGATTGCCCGTTCATTGATTCGCCGCTAATGGCTTCCCGATTTTTCCCCGTATTGTTATTGTAATTTATAAGTTCCGCGCGATTAAAGAAGCCGGTACGCGAGAACGTTTTCATTAATATTAATAGACGCAGAGTATCCAACGCTATCCAAAATCATTAGACGTGGCGCATTAAGTCGTGGATTTCCCAATTAATTCCAAGCTTGCCGATTTTGATTGAATTTGCAACAGG
>CM052129.1:2725124-2747322 GCA_028454255.1 Halictus ligatus
TATTATACAATTTGTATGTGCAGGATGAGTCGGTCAGTTGTGAAACGGGTTATCTCTTGTTTGGTTAGACGGTGGTTATGCAAGAGAAAGTTGAATGGCAAGAGAAGGTCTACCTTCCTTTGTGGCTCCTCTACGTCAGTGCAATGACACCCCTAAAAAGTGCAGGTGCACTTTCCGTGAATGGAACCCGGGGACGGACACGCTTTCTCCGAATTTTACACATACCTTGACTTTATCTCGGATTTTTGATTCTTTCTCTGCTAACTAATTATCCGAAAAGAAATTTGACGATTACGATACAGCTGTCACGAGTAAACTTCACCTCGAGAATCCAAAAATTTTTAACTTTCCACCACATAATCCCGTACATCTCGACGAGAAAATGGGAAAAATCGAAGTTTCAGGGCGAGGGATTCGCTGGTTCAAGAGGTATTGGTCGAAACAGCTGTTGGAATCGAACAATCGATTAAGAAATAAACTGCAGATTTTTAGCGATTGCAGAACGGTCGCAAGGGGAGCCAGGAGAAATGTTAATGACAACGACTTGTCAAAGTAGCTCACGGACCGTCCTAAAAGTTTCAAGATTCTCGGTTCAGCCTAGGGGCCATTATCGAGCCGAGTGCAGCCTCGAAACGAGGTTCTATCTCCGTCGAAGAAGCTGGCCATTCCCAGATTCGTTTCTCACGTAAGCCCGTTTGACTCATCTTGGCCAGTGGTTAGGGTTAACGATTAGGTCAACGACCCCTCCCGAGACCGTCCAGTGGTCGGGCGAGCATTTCCTGGGAACGATGGGGGAGGGGAGGGGGCATGCCGTTTTTCAAGAATCCGTTGTTATAAATATCGCCTAGTCGACGCGTTGGCGACGAGCGTAAGAGAGCAAGACCACGCGGACCCTCACTATTTTTAGTCGAACCTTTAAATGAGTATCTGACATCTGGCTCGTCAGGGATCAAAGGTCGTTTTTATAGTTAGAATCCGCGGACCGTAAATACCGCTCGCTTCCTAGATGGAATCAGAATAGATCAACCTCGTTGATCACCGGAGAAATCCAATAATTGCGACGACTTCTGTCGTGCAAGATTGAGCAACGTTTCCGGGCACACGGAGACCGCGAGTCCATGCTTATCGGACGCCATCTTCTCCCCTTTGTGACGCCCTCTCAGCATTGTCGACGATGATTTCCCTTTTTAATCTGTCCTTCCGACGATGGACCGGTTGGTTTTTCGAAAAAGCAGTCCTGACGAGGTTGATTTCGATAAAACTATTCCACGATGTCATTCTGCAAATGTCTTGCTAGTTTCTTCGCACAGTTATGACGGCGTCAGAAATAAATCATGTGTTTTCGTACAACGATTCCAACCGTGTCCACAGTTTTTGCAAAAGAGCCATTTGGTTTGAAGCTATGCTAAATATATTTTGTATCTTTTTATAGGGATTTTGATCGTGAGGGACAGAGATGGACAAGAAAATTGTTCGTTTAAATAAACGTCTGACAGTCTGTACGCGGTATGTCATTTAGAAAAAAATTCTGGAATTTGATTCTGATTATAGGGGTTGTTTCCACCCCTCTAATATAATTTGTGTCAGCTAAGACAAAATGTTAACCAAATATCAGTAATAAATAGCGTAAACGAATAATTAATAGATTGCAGATGCGTTTTTTATAAAATCGAGTAGATTAAGTTTGAAGTAACAGGAAGATTAATGATAATGAATCGAAGAAGAAACGTGAATACATCACTTTCTAGCTAATAAAATTATAATATTAAAGAGGGGAAGAACTTTCTGTTTAGTTTGCATTTCTCATAATAAATGTGAAACGATTTCGATTTGTATACAAATCTAGATAAAGTTGCCGTCTACTAATCAGTATCCTGAATATCCTTAATTACTTGTGACAACCAATTTGTTTCAACCATATTACAGACCCATACCTTTTGCAACCATCGAAGCTCGCTTCATTGGTTTCCGTTTGACAGTTAACGAGTTCCGGGGATTTCCGCGATCAATATTTTCATGCGTTTTTTTCTCCCGTGTGATTCCCAACGCCAATGTTCATTAGAAAAGAATATTCTGGTTTAACTCTTGGACATTGCTTATATAATAACTATCGGAGGCTGTATTTCGAAGAAATGCAATAACCTGAATCGCTATGTTGATTGGTAACGAGCATTCGACAGTGAATTGGCAAGAATGCAATAATATTTCAATACAATGAATTAAGCGTGAGGGTTACGACGTCAACGTGTCGAGAGACGAATGTTTTCGGTCATTTATCGTGAACCGAAGACGTCGCTGCACGTACATTATCTCCAATTTGTAACATCGTCGTAAACGAAAGAACAATGCCCTATAAATCTTGCGGAACGCAACAGATTCCCGAGCCAATAACGGTAACAAAGAGCAGAAACCTTGAAGATGACAGTACGTCAGGTTTTTAGACTCTGATCGTTGATAGCGACTCCATTGTGTCAGATGGGTGTAATGAAAGGCGAGACGATGGAAGAACAAACAATATGATGTTTCTTAGCGAACCTAGATAGAAATCACATTGGAAATCAATTAACCAGCTAACTGTGGAGTTTAATTTGAAAAATCCGGAATTAAAATCAAGCAATGACGAATGTACACGTCGAACTCGGGCCAAATGCGGCCATTATAAAAGCCAAAGCCTTTGTAAAGCTAAATGAGAAAGAATTACTTTTTTATTCGATAAGAATTTAACGATTCGAGTACACTCGTCGAACACAGTTAACTAGTTAATGATTGTTTTAAAAAATTGTTGTAAAGAAATATTTGGTCTTTGCAGAGCCATAGGCGTAATCTACGTCTTCGGATCGATGAGGATCTGTAAGAAAAGGTTGCCGGAAAAATTGTTCTTGAGCTCGAATTTCACGGTCAAATTATGTTCTTTGTTGCCCTTCTTTTGTATCAACGAGGATCGACGATATTTTTGTTTCTCCTTCAGAGCGAAGGGTCGTAAGAAACTCGTCCCCTCTTTCCGGCCTTCATCAGAAGTTAATTTGCGTAAAAACTCGCGGGCATAGTGATCCGGGAGCGTAACAGCAAAGTCGAAGGAGCTGGTAGCCTAGTTGCAGCCTAGTTGTAGGCAGCGTCTTTTCATATTACAAGCGAAGTTCCGCGATTCCGCGAGGTTCTGTCTGAATAATTGAACGATTCCTCGGGGCCTAACGATCGGGCGCCGCGTGAAAATAGAATACGAGGGTCGTTAGCAGTCGTTCAAATGAAAATTTTAGCATCCACCGGTGTGGCCGAAGCCAGCGTTCTCGGTGTTATCGGTAATTAAGCAACGCTCTCGGCGGAAGAACGGCGCAATTCCGGGCAATTGGCACGACGAACGCACGGGACGCGCTGTTTCCCGAATGGTTATGGAACGGTGCCCGGCCGGCTGTTTCGTTGGATTCGCGTGAAACGGAAAGGGATTCGCAGTTTTCAGAAATGCCGACCGCTTATTACCGGAAAAAGACTAAATTAATGTCCCGAAATATAAAACACAATTGAACCTCGCACCCCTGGACGACCCCTGAAGAGAAATCTTCGGCGCACCAGCACCGAGAAAGATTTATGGTTTGCACAGCATAAGACGCCATTTGTGAGAGAACGTCTTTAACGATTTTCGCCACTTAGCGGACAGATGTGTCCTTTGTAGTTCCCAACGACAACGAAATAAAAATTGTCTGCAGGCTATGAGCTACACAGATATTTATTATTTTTCAATCGTTTGAACGGCTTGGAAATAGTACATTACAGTAAAGTCTCGACCTAAGCCGCACGGACGTACGCGATCTTAGTTCGCCTATCCCCTCCACCGGGGAGCATACTCCGCGAGGAGCCGAGAAGCTTGAGCTGCCATGATCGCCGAGCAGTGTAAACACGCTGCGGTCCGTGTTTACACGCGCTGTCCTTTTCTACGTTCGGCGACCTCGAAGCGGTCACAAAAAGTTAGGAGTCACAAAAAGATTGGGCCTAGATCAAGACCATACTGTACTATTTTTAAATTCCTTGATTGTTTGCATTTGATCTATACCCATTGCTATCATAAATGCATAAAATTGTCAGGAATACACGAAATATACAAAAACCCGAAGAGCATCAGAATTCGATAATTCCAAGTATGTACATACGTCGATAATTTGAATTTTCCATATCCCGAGTATCAGGAAATTTGAATAACTCAAGAACGTGAAGCACTTCTCAGAATTTAGGAATTATTCCAGGAATTTTAAGAACGGTAGGACGTTGAAAATGTCGGAGGTTCCAAGCTGTTTCTCACGGCAATTAATTATCAAAGCGATGAAAAATGATGGTTGGAACGTAACGTCGACGAGTGGGAGCATCAAGTTGAAAGATCGTTAAGAGTTCGTACGGTAAAAAATTAGCGACGCATTAACCAGCGAGTAGAATCGAAACGTCGGCAGTTCACGGGTAGATATTTATCCCAAACTAGACCGTCGCCGTGCCAACGACCCGGATCGATCCGATCGAACCCGAAGGAACACGTTATCCTGCTCCCGCAGGACGACTACGTTCTTCGTTCAGTCTTTTCGCGAAATAATGTCGCCGCGGAGAGATGCATTCCAGTTGTTGGAACCAGGCTGGCCAAGGAATTCGACCCCGATACGGGAAAGTGCTTTATGCTGTCGCGGAAGACAAAGGCCACGGATCCCCAAAGTGTCCATAATTCTTTCCAACGGGACTGACACGCGAGGATATAACAAGGATCAGAGGCATTTTTTAGATTGGGCGACCCACTTTTACAACGTGGTCCTGAACCTCGTCCTCGAGCGTGGTTCCCCGATTTTATAACAGTTTCAATTATATACCAGAATTTCTTAAAACTATACAAATTTCTTTCCATCTTTCTCAATTTTAAGATGTTGAAAATGGTCGTTAGATTGTATTTTATTAGTTCGAAGTTAGAAGTTCGTTAGAAGTATTTTTTTCTCGTTTGATACCGTACACTGAAGAAAATGAATATTTTAATATGTCAATATTTTTGGACATGCCCATATGCATAATGTACTGAGTATGAAGTAAATATTGTGGTCCGCAAACGGGACAAAATAATAGCACACTTAGCGGAAAACTTGAAATATACAACAATTAATTAATAAAAATCAAACCTCAATATCTTATAGAACCTCCTTTACATCTAATGCCTTCAATCCTTTTGTTTGGTAAAGATTTATACATTTTTTCACGAGCAGTTAAACTTTGTAGACACCCAGAACTCTTCTTTTTCCCATAATTTTCAGGATTTCTAATAAGTTTATAATTACTTTTCGCCTTCTATTTACGACTTTTGATGGTTTTGTAACTCAATATTGGTCTTCCTTTAATTTTGATATTGTATGTATTTCACATTCATTGAATCTTTTTCCACGACCCATTTCTAACAGTGTACTATGCTCTTTTTATCCAATAAGCACAAATAAACGACGTAAACACTTTATCTTACAGTTTATCTGCAGCTTGTGCTATCATTTTGTCTCGTTTGCGGACCACAATATTTACGTTTTCGTTCCTACAATTCTGTTGACGTTAATCTCGTGAATCCGTACATTATACACATTGATATGTCAAAAAATGTTGCAATATTAAAATATTCATTTTCTTCAATTTATGGTATCAAACGAGAAAAAAATACCTGATCTTTTTGTCCCGGAGTGTAGTTATTACAGTAAAGTCTTCATCTGAGCCGAACGGAACTACAGGATCTTAGTCAGTTCGCCTAACTCTCTACTAGGGGGGAGGGGGGCATACTCCGCGAGGGGGCATACTCCGCGAGGGGCCATAAGCTCGGTCGCCGAGCAGTGTAAACAAAGTAAGCGTGCTGGGGTCCGTGTTTACACGCGCTGACTTTCTCTACGTTCGACGGGGTCATAAAAACAAAAACAGCAGCCCTACACGATCCACATCTTAGCACGGACCCGAGGATTCGTCTCAGATCAAGACTACGATCGTTTGCTGCACCTAGAAAAATCCCGTCTCTCAAATCAGCTTTCCTAATATTATCAATTCCTCCCGGAAAACCGTCCGATCGAATGCACACCGCCGTTACTTCATTAACAATTCAAAGTACAGTGGAAATCCCTTGGAGATTGAAAGCATGTCGATGCATCACTGCCGCGAACTTTTCCGAGGGAGGGGAGGGGGAGGGGGGAGCGATCTACTGCGATCGTCTTCGGTAAGCGTTGCCAATGGAGGTGGCAACGATTTAAAAGCGTCGTTAGAAACTCATTTCGCCCGGGCCATTTATCACCGAACAGGTCGAATGCATATTCCTAGAGCCGGAACCGTGTTTACGGGCACAGACGGGTGTTCCGTTCTCGACGCAGACCCCCGGATTTATCATCGATTGTTTTCGCCGGCGAAAGATTGCGAACTGGGTCAAAGCCGATCACCGCGCAATCGCGAAGAAACACGTTCCACGGATGCACACGGACACGACGTAACAATTCGTTCGATCCGGAGGTCTCCGCTCGCGGCGAGGCACTTTAATTAGACGTTTTAATTGGTAATTAGGAGAGATAGGAGTGGCCCGCGCGTCGTCGGGCCTCCGAAAATTCCATTGCTCGTTAGCGATCGGTCCCCCGCGCCACCCCACCCACGTTCCTCCCCTCCCTCCCCTTCCTTTTGGTCATTCCCCCCCCCGTCGGGGCCCCCCCCCCCCCCCCCACCGTAAGAGCGTCGGGGATCTTACTTTGACCATTGGACTCTGAATCCGGTGTCTACAGCACCGGGAGAATACTTTGTATACGGATCAACTGATTCGATGGAGGACGCTTGAACCGCCTATCCTAATTCAAAGCAAACTGGTCACAGCCAGAAACAATCATCTCCCCTTCGACCGTGAGTTACACGAACTTCCTACAAAGGTGTAGGGGGGTCTCCGATACTCTAGTCTAGTCGGCTCTGCTAAATTCCGGTCCTCGGTGATCCAAAAAGCGGTCTGACGTATTTCTGTCAAGGGTAAGACTTTCGAATTGCCCCACCGAGATTCTCGCACCTGTTACACGCTGTTCTACTCGTTTCGATGTGCTGAACACGAATATGACTTTCGTTTTTCGTAGAAATCACTGTGTCACAGACGCACAGTGGACAGAATTCAATGCGCCGGTAAGGAAGTTTTCTACGAATATTTTAGGAACTTAACAGGCCCCACAAGCTTGAGGGGCAATTGTAACGTTCCCAAAATAACTGTGCAACCCAAGCACACTTTCGGCGCTATACATCTCGAAAGAGTATTCCAGAAAGATCCGAGGAATAATAACCGTGCAGACTTTCGTGTTGGTAAATTGGGACAGGTGGTATCTCTCACACACGATGTGGGGGATTTTTGTTTTCTAAAGTACTGTTACAAGGAAAAATAAATCGTTACTACGAGAACAAAGTTGTTATTGACTCCTAGCGTAAAAGCGTGGAGTGTCGCCTACGTGTACAGTACGCGCCATCGCTGTGTTGGTTCGCGGGAGCTAATCTTGTCCTTGGTAGACCGAAACTTGGAGCAAAGTTCCGGCGTTGTGTTTAGACTCTCGAGGCTGGGATTCGCGCGCAACACACCCTTTGAAGAACCGTCGCTAGGTGACTCCGGCGAAGCTACCAGAGCCAGCCGCGATAAGGCCGGGCAACTTTCCCCATAAAACGACATCCCGAGAAGATCTAACGATAAGTTAGGGTACTTTCCCTCTTTGGAGAACGAGGCGCGAAGTTGCCACACGGCGGTGCTAGGAACCCGTCGGTCGATATCGTTTGCCTGTCGAGGCAAGAATCGTTTGACAGAGAGGAGGACTCACCGGAAACTGGAGCAAGGATGGATGACCCAGTGACCTGCAGCCTTTTGCCTGATCCGTTCCTTCATCAGCGCCTTCTTGCTGCCGAAAAGCTTCATGGCCAGCTTGTTGTCCGTCGGCTGGAACAGGGCCTGGAATTGATTCCTCAAGAAACTCTGCTTGACTTCCTGGCCCGGGAGACCCGGACCAGGCTCCTCCTTCGGCGTCCCATAGAGGGACACGTCGTCCACTCCGAAGTGGACCTTCCCGCTGCCCTTGTAATTCATCTCGTTGCCTGAAAAAAAGAAAGAAAAATCGTCTCAGCATGTCGTCCGAAAACCATTTTCCTTCGGCCCGTCCGGCGCCGAAGGACGACACTTTTAGGCGGTTCTCTGCTGAAAGGGAACCCCCCTAGGATACGTGTCACCCTAATTCCCGTTAATATTGAAACGCTTTCTATAAGACAATTACCTTTTTCTTTTTTAATTGTACTACAAGACGTTCCCTTGGAAAATTAGGATTACTTTACTAGATAACGTGATAGATTTTGTGAATATTATAAACATAAATATTATTGACAATAAGAATAGGTGTTGTAGAGTATACATTGTGGCATTGAACGTGTGTTTTTAATTTAGAAATATGTATAATTAAATTTTTACACATTCCCATTGTGGACAATCGGTTTTGTAGATCTTGTAGACTGTGGATTTTATGCAAAATAAACATTGTTTGCCTCAAGTACAAGGTGAGCCAAGTGAAAATTGCTTTCTTCTTTTGACAATGTTACCAAGCTGAAATATTTTCAGTCTGTACACTGCACCTGCTCATTAGAATATTATAATCATTGTATTCGTATTTATTGTGGCTTTAATGTCTAGTGGATAACTGAACAGCATAAAACATGAAAATGTGAAAGATAGTACCAGCAGGTTTATGACACGAATGACCGAGATACGTCATTTTACTGATTGTAGCAGACGGGTTTTTCAGTGGACGAAATAAATGGGGAAAATTGAAACCGATATCTGAACGTCAATTTATTACTGCACTGAAATTTATTACTAGCTCCCAATTCAATATGGATTGATGCGTCATAAATTTTACGACGCCACTATAGTTCTCACTAAAATCCACTGTAGCTCTGTATATCATCGTAGTCGTTGCAGTGAATCACGGTCCTTTATTAAGAAAAAAGTTCAATTTCTATTCTAATTAAATTCTAGTTAAACTTTACTTATTCGTTGCAACGACAATTGCAGAAATGAACCACAATTTGAAGATTTGTCTATACACGTCCCGAAAGTGTTACAGAGGCCTAATATTTTATTCAAAAATCGATATAAAAAGGGGTCGAAAATATTTTTAAAAAATTGTACACTCCTTGGCGAAAATATCCCCACTTATTTTATGATGTCGCTAGTAATCTAGCAGTCGATGGGACATAAATAAATGGAAAGGAAAAACTTGCAACAGAAGTATCTCTCGCGCACTGCTATAGTCCATTCGTCGTTTCCATTCTCGGAAGTACAGCTAACGTGTAATATCATGGAATTACAGTTAAGCAGAGCTACCGGCTAACCGGGCACGACAAGTCATCTGAATCAATGATTCCGTCGTGTCGTTTGCAACGAGAGAACAATAAGAGAAATATGGAGCCGAATGCGCTAATGAGCGTAGTCTGTACGGTCAAGTTCAGTCGGAGCAACGCGTCTCGCCCATCGCCACAAAAAAGAAATCCCCACCAACGGTCGTTGACGCACATGCGAGTATGCGAGGCTCATTCCGATCTCCCATTGACTTCCTTTCTAGCTCCGAAACGCCGCCACGCATCAACGGCGGCCACATGTGAAACGTAAAAACTTCGGGGCACCGTTCGCCCCATTAAATACAGTTAACTGAGAGAATTCCCTGCGAGAGTCTCCTTTCCTGCCATCAGAGATAATTCATACCTCGAACTGGGGATCATGCTCTGAACCACCTTTCTTTCGATTGCCACAGCCTCGGTCAAGCGAACACGCAGCAAACATAATATTCACCCCCGCCCACAAGCCACCGGACACTTATTAAAATTAGAAATTTTTCTTTTATTAACCCCGCGACTGCCGGAATTATTTGTCCAGGTTGTAAAGTGAATTTTTACGTTAATATATTCGCTGTACCAAATTTGATTAGGATCTGTCAAATGCTAGAAAGTTGGTGGATTACTCAAAGATCATAATTTTATTCAATTTTTATTTCATTAAATAACTTGATTTGATTTTATGGAATTTGTGAGGTTCCTAGTTTGACAGTCAAAGTGTTGAAGGACCTGTGTCTGTAGATGAATATGGCACTCGTTTCTAATGTAAATCAAATTGTATCTAAAAAAATTTGACCGTTCTATCTTTGTCAGTCTTATTTTTGTCCTTAAACCAAATTTTACTTTTCGAGGATAAGCATGGTTTTAAAAAAAGATATTAACGCATTCGAACGAGAGGCAACATTTTAAATGAATGACTGATAAGTCAGATACTGTGCAAACATTATTAAATGGCATCGTTACATCATGGAAGCGCAAGATAATGTTTCATAATTTGATACTTTGTTGATTAAACCACGTTATCGCTAAGAGATAGGTGCTCATTCAGTGAACAGTGATGATCTTTGCGAATTTTTTCATAGATCAGTTAAAACAGCAGTTCATAAAAAAAATATATATATAAAAAGTATAGTAATCAAACTTAAGTCTCCTTCGTTTCCCACTTTTCTCTAGATTACAATTACCAGAATGTGACTTTAAGTACACATAGAATAATTCAGAGAATCAAATAAAGAATTAAATAAAATGGCCCAATATTTAATATCAATAACATTGGTAATTTAATACATTAAACGTAATCCAATTATGTCAACATAACAGTCTATTCGAATGTAGAATTTCCAGTTAAACCAAATCAAATGTAATTCTAAAATCAATAAGTTCACGAAAATTCTATACTACATTCAGATAAAATAATTTAGAGAATCAAACAAATTTTATTTCCGATATTAATACCGCCAATAAATTGAAGATAATTTAACACGGGAAAGAGTTCCATAAAACGTTAAAATCTGCTGATTTTCAGTGACGTCTGTGACCAATAAACGCGTAAACATCCGCGGTCCATTATCATAATCGCGGAAACATTTCCGATTGCCTATCGTCCCTAAGGTGTACCGATCGCACCGAAACGAACCCGCAGTCGATTAAAATGCAAAATAGTACCGAATTAGCATGATTAAATAGCAAGTTCGCATTGCTCGAAGATTCTTTCCCGGGAACAAGAAGGTGACCGGTCCACGTTAATAATCGCCATGAATATTTATCGCGGCAGCGACGCTCGTCGTCGTCGCAAGAACGGCTTACGCGAAAGTTCGCCGGTAGCTCATTAAGGCGCCGGTTGTGTTGTTGCGTGTACGTGTAATTACTAGCCCGGCGGAAAGATTTCGGAGCTAGTTGAACCGAGTTTTAAGATCGTCGTCCGAGGAGGAAGTTCCGGCCGACGCGAAAACATTAATCGCTTCGAAACTGATTCGGGATTCATCACTAGACTTCATCCCGAGCACTTGAATAATTACAGTAATAGAAGAAACCCATTACGAACCGCGGCGGGAGGAAAAAGCGCGGACTATCTTATCGCGTAACGAGATCCCTCTAACGAACCGACAACCTGATCATCTCAAAACTTATATAAATGAATAACCGCCGGTGTTGCGGAGGATATCCGCCTGGATCATCAAAAACCCGCGATGCAAGTAAGTAAACAATCTAATTGGACAGATTAGGCGTTCGTTATCTCCAAACGCGTCCATTCGCTGTACCTCTCAAATTGAAACTGCAGGATTTTTGGATTTTGCTATTTTCCCTGGCAGCAAATTAGAATTTCTCTTATCTGCCGATGAGAAAAATTATTGCGCACACTCCACGACATGCGGAAAGTTGTCTCGCAGGGGTTCTCGAAAATCAATTTCAGAAATCACCTCGGATTGAACCACGACGTACCACAACCTGCAAACCATACTCACTGTGGACCCCCTAGCGTGATGCAACAAATCACCGAATCTACAACCTCGTCCGTAGCGCGGAAACCATCAACCCTCCGCAACGGGCACCGAATCATCGACAACCGTCGAGGGACAGTGATCGCCCACTAATTCCGCCCGGTGCACGAGCAATCCTTGCAACCTCCAACTCTAAATCCTGCCTCGAAGAGCAGCCTCGCTGTCGGGAATCGTTGAAGGATCACTCGAGGATCGACGAACGACAACGCGGCGAAAGCGGCGTGGCCTGCAGCCGGGGCCAGTTTCCGAAGAACTGCGGAACAGCATGATCGAGGGCTCGGCTCCGCGGAAGGGTCCTTGACGGCGTAGCGATCCCAGAAGGACTCACCGGACTCGTTCGTGCCGTGGGAGCACAATCCCGGCCAGCTCGAGACGAAGACGCGGCGGCGACCGTTCCTGTCCTCCTGTTCCTGGTGTTCTCGCAACAACGGCCTCCGGAGATGGTCGAGCCTGTGCTCTTGATTTCGACGGTCCTCGGGCATCGTCCGCGAGACCGCAAACCGGCCCTGTCCGGGATCCGCGAGTACGGCGTGGTCCGCCCCGGTTTACCGCGTAACTGGTCCCCGGAGCAGAGGTTGACTAATGACGAGCGGCACGCGTGCCGCAAAACGAGCAAACGCCGGCGAAAGCCGCGCCGCATGCCGGACAGAGACGGCCGAACAACCGCTGACCGGTTTTATTGTGAAACCAGCGGGGGAAACCGGCGTGCTTCGATTCTTCGGACAGGCTTCTTCTTCCTCTTCTTCTTCTTCTTCTTCTTCTTCTTCTTGATCGCATGCAGATCAACCAGCAGCCTTGACACTCGAGGGCCAACGCGCCCGCTCGGTCAAAACCGTCGAACCCTACTTTCACGACATTTTTTCTTCTGGCCAGTTTCCTCGTCCGAACCCGTTTTGTTCGACGCCCACGTCAGCCGTCATTGTCGTCCAGAAATGACGGACTGTCCTACTGAAGCACGGTGATGCTATCTCTGGAAATATTTGTGCGCCGTGCAAAATTCGATATGGACTGCTCCGATAATCATGCTTGCCAGTATATGACTCTATGTATGTAGAAGCAGGGAAAATTTATTATAATTATTGCAATTTTCTGGACAAAGTGACTCATCTATTGAATATACAATACGATTTAACCCTTGGCACTCGAATTTTATCTATGTGTAGTAAGTATAAGACTTTATCTATGTACAATCAGGTAAAAATATAAAATTTATTACAATTATTACAATTCACTGAAGAAAGTGACTCATATATTGAATATACAATACAATTTAAACCTTAGCACTCGAATTTTACCTATGTATAATGTGTACATGGCTTTATCTATGTACAATCAGATAAAAATATAAAATTGATTACAATTATTGCAATTTACTGAAGAAAGTGACTCATACATTGAATATACAATACAATTTAACCCTTAGCACTAGAATTTCATCTATGTATAATGAGTATATGACTTTATCTATGTACAACCAGGTAAAAATATAAAATTGATTACAATTATTGCAATTTACTGGACAAAGTGACTCGTGTACTGAATATACAATACAATTTCACCCTTAGCACTCGAATTTTATCTATACACAATGAGTATAACACTTTATCTATGTACAATGAGGTGAAAATATAAAATTTATTACAATTATTGCAATTTACTGAAGAAAGTGACTCATTTATTGAATATACAATACGATTTAACCCTTGGCACTCGAATTTTATCTATCTGTAATAAGTATAAGACTTTATCTATATACAATCAGGTAAAAATATAAAATTTATTACAATTATTACAATTCACTGAAGAAAGTGACTCATATATTGAATATACAATACAATTTAACCCTTGGCACTAGAATTTTACCTATGTATAATGAGTACATGGCTTTATCTATGTACAATCAGATAAAAATATAAAATTGATTACAATTATTGCAATTTACTGAAGAAAGTGACTCATACATTGAATATACAATACAATTTAACCCTTAGCACTAGAATTTCATCTATGTATAATGAGTATATGACTTTATCTATGTACAGTGAGGTAAAAATACAAAATTGATTACAATTATTGCAATTTACTGAAGAAAGTGACTCATATATTGAATATACAACACAATTTAACCCTTAGCACTCGAATTTTATCTATATATAATGAGTATATTACTTTATCTATTTGCAGTGAGGTAAAAATATAAAATTGGTTACAGTTATTGCAATGTACTGAAGAAAGTGACTCATATATTGAATATGCAATACAATTTAAACCTTGGCACTAGAATTTTATCTATATACAATATATATATATACAATACATAGACTTTATCTATGTACAATCAGATAAAAATACAAAATTTATTACAATTATTGTAATTTCCTGGACAAAGTGACTCATTTATCGAGTATACAATACAATTTAACACTCAGCACTCGAATTTTATCTATGCACAATGAGTACATGACTTTATCCATGTACGATCAGGTAATAATATAAAATTTATTACAATTATTGTATGTGCAATTTACTGGAGAAAGTGATTCACATATTGAATATACTATATAACCCTTAGCACTCGAACTTAGCAGTACCATTATTCAAAGTATTTTTCACATTATTAAATTCGTTTGTATTTAATAAATTACTAAACACTTCAGTATTGTCCGAGTAAACTGCAACCATTTTCGTATGTACAACATGAGAAAAAAATATATAGAAGGAAAATATTCCAGGTCGAAAGAAATGTCTCGTTTTGGAGTTAAACTAACTTCGAGTGCAAAGGGTTAAGTTTTTTCGTTAAAAAATTACACGTGAAAGTTCGCCATTTCTGTGAAATTATATTGTCCATAATTTACAATTTTACAAATCTGTTCGTCGACAACCAAACATTGCAATGCGTTTGCAAACATTGCAAATACGTTTTCTGTCGTGCAGTTTGTTATGGCTTCAATTTTTCAAGACTTCTTTCACAAAAGCCCTTGACCTTGTATTGACCTTGTATTTTAAATGTACATACATTCCTCATTTTTGCAGAGATATCGGTACTACACTCTCGACAGACCTGCTGCGCCGTATTTTATTGGATTCCATCACGTACAGACATCAAGCGAAACAAAAGGACTGTTGATTTAGCAAGAAAGGCTACGAACACGTGTGCTTCCAAATCTTCAACATTTATACCGGCATGGAAATCTCTGCATGTACTGGGTGGGCCAAATATTCGTGGTAAGAATAGGATAAAAGAAAATCAAAAATAATCGCGTTTGTGCCTTCGTCTTCCGAGGATAATTCAATTCGAAGTCGTTCTGGTACGCGTGCACCTAACTGATGAATTTCGTTGCAGATGTCGCTGCAAGTCGTCCACAGAAGGCTAAGTGCATGAGCACTTGGAGAAAATTCGAAACTGATTTTCTCGAAAACGGAGCCCCGAATGAACAAATTTTATTCTATATTTTCGACGTATTTCTTGATGTAGAATCACCCTAGCCATGGTTGCATTCCGTTTTCTGACTAATTACTATAAAATATTTGATTTCTTTCCTTTTGTATCAAAGAAATGTATAACAAAAATCAAGTTCGCATCATCAACATTTACCCAATCAAGTACGTAAATTTATGTTTAATACCTTCTACTAAAACTTTGAAAGAACTGCTCGTTAAAAGTTTGAATCTTTCTACACCGCATTTGTCATAACTTGAGGTGCCTCGTGGATTGCGATTGAATCTCATTGAGATTCGTACTAGTTAAGAAGTCACGAAGACAAAAGAATCTTGAAATCAAACGGAAGAGTTTTCTGTCTATGAAATCCTGATTTCGCCAAGTTTGGGACGACGTGTTACCTGCTCGTAATTGGGGACACCAAGTTTTAACCGAGGTGGCGATCACGCCAAACATCTATAGGTGCAGGCAGTAACTGTAGGTGTCGCACTGAACTGTTATACTGTGTTATACCATAAATCGCTTGTCGACTTTGTCCCCGACACTGGCCCGGTAAAGCAACAACGTTGTCTATATAAGCAGTCCGTCTAATCAATTGGTTGATGTTGGTAAAACAAGATGACAAGTGGGGAACACGTATTTCGTAACGTTTGACCTAAGTCCCGCGTCTCGTGTATGCAATTCACAGTTTTCTGTATCTACAGTATTGTTGATAAGTACTACTCAACTATGTCTTACCCTTTTCCACGAAAAACAGTACAGAAATGAACAAAACAAAATGTGTCCAACACTGGAGCATACAATTCAAAATTTTTTACACAAGTTGCACCCATAAATGCTCTTAAATGATTCTAAATAAACACATGCCCCAGTAAATGATCACATTATTGAAGCCATAGTACCAGAAAATGGCGCCCATAGCGCTGTTAAACGTACATTTACATTTTAGTATTCCATAAAATTCTTTTAACGTCGTTTTAACGTTCAAAAAAGGTCGTTTTAACAATTTGACGATGTGCTGTATAATGCTTGTGGATTTTACCTATTTATGACATATGTGATTAGGTGAACTTTGAGGCAGTGGAAAGACTAAAATAATTGAAAATATTGATGGATTATCGATTATTATCAATTTAATAAGATTACTGAACAATTTTCAAAATAAAAATTCTATATAAATTCCCAAAAAATTTGCAGTATAGTGATCAGTATCTTCCAGTGGTCCAGGTATTGAGAATGTTTATGCTATCTCTGTTTCTCTGTTTCTTTTATTTATTAGAGTTCTCGGAGATTGCTCGTTCGTTTAGTTTGTTGACCGGTAGCCGCGCGGCGGACGTTCGAGGAATCGCGGGAAGATTGAAATTAGGCGAGTCTGTTGGTTCGAAGCTCCGTGATCCTGCGGATCCTGTGGGGCTTCGGGGGGGATTCGAAGGGATTAACGAAGTTGGACAGGTTGGAAATCTGGAAGTGTCTCGGCGCTTCAGCCTAGGAGGTAGCTCGAAATTATTTCGTACTTGCGGCTACGGGTAAATGGAAAGCGCCCAGTTTGTCTTTGTCTCGCATACTAATTCGAGCACCCCTGCGAATCTGTACAGTACACCTTAAGCGTTCGGTGTAGCTTGAGCGTTCAGTTATAATTTTCTAATAAATTAATTCACTTTGCCGGCAATTTCGTTCGTTCGAATTCGACGGAAAAAAATTTTTCATTCTCATTAGGCAAACTGTATTTACCTTCAGACTCGCCAACGAAGCGCAGAATTTCTCGTGCCAGATGCACTTTGATGTGGCGCTTCAAATAACCATTCCGTGCACGCAACACCAACCCCGGAATCTCCCCTTTTCAACTCACAAAACCACAAAGGAAACTGGATTCTCCGAAACCGCAAACGAGACTGCCAGAAACCGCGCAACGCTCGCAAGCATGAGTCCCCGTGAATTATTTTTCCGTTATTTAAGAGCCAATTGAATCCACGTTCGCGGCACGTATTATTTCCGGCATCAACAATCTCTGCAACAATGTCTGACACCCGAATGCCATTCTCATGCGGCACAGAAAGTGACTAACATTTCATTTGAATCTTTGAATTCCATTTGAAAAGAATAAGTTGGCGAAAGTCACGTAAATAATAATTTAAATGAAAGAGGTTTTTTAATTGGATTAGTGGTGGTTCACACCGATGTACAGGCAGCTCGAGCTTCCTCGAGTGGAGGGGATAGGCGAGCTAAGATCGCGTAGTTTCCTTCTTCTTAGATCGAGGCTTTACTGTACTACATTCTGTACACTTTGCACTAGAATTACGAATTTTATATTCTACTATTATTGGAATTATAACGATGCTTTTGCGAGGAGATATTCAGTAAAACTAATTCAGCCACACGTTATAATAAAAATAACTAAAGATCCGAATAGACCGATAAGTTATTTTTCTATCAATTTGTACTATATTTTGTGGCACTTAACACTAGAACAAGACTGTGCCCATTCAGACTTCATACGACTTCATTAAAAAATTTCCGATGAAAACCTTTTTACAATTTCAGTAATTGTAAAGGAAAAAATTAGGAAACAGTCATTTTGACTGCTCTGGTCGTTCTAGTGTTAATAGAGAAAATAAATTTTGTCGAGATCGAAGTCAAGTTTTGGTTCGTCTACAAAAGGAACCATCCACAGTGTAATAACAAACAAATGGAGCTGCAAACTCGAGGAGGAAGAGTTTGGAAAAGTAGTGCGGATTATCGAAGGAGGTTCGACTCTTTCTGTTGTTCTATGCCTGTGAACACGACACTGCTAAACCCACGGGGGCCGTTCTGATTGGTTTTCTATATTGCGACGGGGCCGATAATGGACTCGTTACGCGCATTTGTCAACGGGCAAACAAGTGATTCAACGGGCATTCTTACGCGTACGTCAATGGCGCTCCATATTTCACTGTCGACGCGTGCGTCAGGCTCCGCGATTTCCAGCGAAATTTATTTCTCCATTAAACTGCAGAGAAACCTGCACAAAGAGCAACCAGTCGCCATGTAAACGGACCATTCTATTTAATAACGGCACTTTATCGACGTTTCACAGATTACATATTGACATACACGGCGAAACGATGAGCCGTTCAAACGTACACCCCCGACTCATGCTCGTCGCGCATTCGCGAGGACGTTCATCTCGAATGAAAAATTTCCGCAATGTTACTTACTCGCAATTCTCCAGAAGAGCAATAATTGCAGTAAACGTGGCATAACTAGGATCATAAAATAGTCATTGTTCTTCACATTCAATCTCTTTATTATTCGTGCACCATAAAATCCGGAAAAATTATAGAAAATAGTAGAAACTTCAGTCGTTAAAAATTGTTACACTTTTAAAAAGACCACAAAAAAATTTAGAAGCAATTAAAGAAAATGTTAGGAACAGAGAAAGCCCATTTTAGTCAATTTCGCACCGTTGCTCTAACAAATTCGTGAACTGTAAATAAAAAAGAGCAATAATTGCAGTAAACGTGGCATAACTAGGATCATAAAATAGTCATTGTTCTTCACATTTAATCTCTTTATCATTCGTGCACCATAAAATCCGGAAAAATTATACAAAATAGTAGAAAATTTAGTCGTTAAAAATTGTTACACTTTTAAAAAGACCACAATACAATTTAGAAGCAATTAAAGAAAATGTTAGGAACAGAGAAAGCCCATTTTAGTGAATTTCGCGCCGTTGCTCTAACAAATTCGTGAACTGTAAATAAAAAAGAGCAATAATTGCAGTAAATGTGGCATAACTAGGATCATAAAATAGTCATTGTTCTTCACATTCAATCTCTTTATTATTCGTGCACCATAAAATCCGGAAAAATTATAGAAAATAGTAGAAACTTTAGTCGTTAAAAATTGTTACACTTTTAAAAAGACCACAATACAATTTAGAAGCAATTAAAGAAAATGTTAGGAACAGAGAAAGCCCAATTTAGTGAATTTCGCGCCGTTGCTCTAACAAATTCGTGAACTGTAAATAATCGCGTGCCTCAGCAATAACTGTTCTCGCTTCATTCTTTTCATCGTCTAATTACATTTCCCAAGCACGTAATTATCCAGTCAACGGGAGAAATCTTTTTCTCGTTCCGGTTTTCGCGAAGTGACCTATGCAAATATTGATTTGCATACAGACCCGCTGTCTTGTTATCATATTTCTCGCATTTGTCTTTCCGGGAGGGGTGATTAGGAAAAATTTCGAATGGTGGTTGATTCGCGTGTAACAACCGGCGGCGCTATGCAGATATATCATGACCAATCAAAGTCGCGGGACAAACGAGCCCGAAAGATTCCGCGCGTCCTTTTCAATGAGACGTAATGAAGCACCATAAAACTGTCGAGCCGCGCGAAAAGTATGGATTACGGGCGGCATAATCGAATTTCCGGCGGGAAAGATTCAACTGTAACTGAACTCCCCGGCGTCGAGCGAGTCGCGCGCGCGTCTTCGTCGAGTATCCTCCAACGAAATCGACCGTTTCTCCCGTGGATCGATCGAAATTGATCGATCCGGTCGCACGGAACGTTTCGTGGTTCTTTCCCGGGGAGAATTATCGCGCGAAATGCGAGAGAGCTCGAGGCCGGAAACTCGCCGCGCCGGTATCCTCCGCGATGATCTAAACATTTGTCATGAGCACTCGCGCGGAGACTACTCCTCCGGCCCGCTCTAAAATTAACCCCCTTCGGTCGCGTCTGTCCTAAATATACGAGTGAAAATCAATTTCGAGTGCTCGGGCTAAGTGAAACCTTTTTAGACGCTTTCGAGCGGACTTATTGCATATTGTTTCTAAAATGCACCGCCGTCTTGGAGGTCTACAGGCTAGCAGCACGGATCCTTCTGAAGGACGCAGTTAATTATTATTAAATCTTATTGAATTTTAGATGCATGCGTGCGTGTGCAGTGAGTTAGAGTTAGCTTGTTCCAGGAAGTGGACGCGTTCGGCGCAATAATTACAGGACTTGAGGGCCTTGAACATTTTTGGGAATTGTATAAGAAATTCTTGAGAAGTTCTTGAGAATTGTATAAGCTATGAAAATCGAGATTGGCGAATAATTGTGGTAAGACAAAATAAAGGAACCCTTTTTGGCCGGCATTGATCGTTTCTAACAGTTCTGTTTAATTATACCGTGTGAAACAATATTTTAAAATGACAACTAATATTCAAATTCAGTTGTGAAATCTGGAAAGAAAGGAGGACAAAAGTATAGCTGTAGTAAGCTGTTATAGTCATAGCTGTGCTATTTTGATAATCCTGTACGACGACAACAGAATAAGGGGGTGAACCCCTTGCACAACAGAATCAAAATTCTAGTTTTTTTTTAATTATCATTATAGGGGAATATAATATGGGCATTCGAAACTATTAATCGCAAACCTCTGTCTTGTTCTAAAAAAATTATCAATGACAAAGTAGTTGCAATGACTGCAAGGGTGCAATAAATCGTGGGGCAAGGGGTTTGAGGAAGAAAGCAATTTCCAGATGGCTTTCGTATGTATGTTCGAATTGACATAGCGAATTATGAATTTAGCAGAAAAATCCACAGCCTGAACGCTCCTAACCGTATCAGCCCGATCGGCCGCGACCTCCTCAGGGTTGCAAGAATAGAGGGAGGTGTATGTGTATATAGATAGACAGCAGGAAATCAATGACTCACCTGTGTCGCCCGGGAAATCAGTGATGAGCAAGGTCTCGTCGTCTAGAGCAGTGACGAGGCTGTCGGTGCAGGTGTTCGTGTTCTCGATGCTGATCTTGATGCTGTCATCTTTGTTAAGCCGTGGATGATTGTTCGCGGCGGGGTTATTACCGGCGTGGCAGTTATTGTTGTTATTATGGTTGTTGTTGTTGTTATTGTTATTATTGTTGCCGCCCTGCTGCTGCTGCTGGCCGAGGTGGTGATGGGGTGAACGAACGGATTCGGTGCTGCTGGTGTGCAAACTGACCCCCGTAGGCGCTCTTCCGTTCACCAGTCGTAAACTCGGTGCCCTTCGACCTCCACCTCCTCCTCCACCCCCACCAGCGTTGGTCACAGAACGGCCGCCACCGCCGCCACCCTCGCCCTCCCTGCGATCAGAAAGAAAACAAAAATTGAACAGAAATTACACGTTCGTTTTTACAATGAAAAATCACCGCCGACGTCGCGCTCGACGACCATTATCCTGTACGATAGGCGCGAAACTAGCATGCAGGCGCACCCTCCTATGCGTTTCGGGGGGAGGGACACACACACACACGTGTACAGAGAGAAAAGGCCTTTGTTATCTGCCTGCCCTATTCTCCAAAAGGCGAAACGACGTTTCGAGAATTTTCTAGGTCCAACAGAATTTTGGTAGGACCTCGGTTTTCCAACCCCCCGATTTTCTAAGCCCCCGATATTCAAGCCCCCGATTTTCCAGCCCCCGATTTCCAAGCCCTCGATTTTCAAGCACCCGACTTTTGAAGCCCCCGATTTCCAAGCCCCCGATTTCCAAGCCCCCGATTTCCAAGCCCCTGATTTCCAAGCCCCCGATTTTCCAAGCCCCCGATTTTTCAATGCCCCGATTTTCCAAGCCCCCGATTTTTGAATGCCCCGATTTTCCAAGCCCCCGATTTTTGAATGCCCCGATTTTCCAAGCCCCCGATTTTTGAATGCCCCGATTTTCCAAGCCCCCGATTTTTGAATGCCCCGATTTTCCAAGCCCCCGATTTTTGAATGCCCCGATTTTCCAAGCCCCCGATTTTTGAATGCCCCGATTTTCCAAGCCCCCGATTTTTGAATGCCCCGATTTTCCAAGCCCCCGATTTTTGAATGCCCCGATTTTCCAAGCCCCCGATTTTTGAATGCCCCGATTTTCCAAGCCCCCGATTTTTGAATGCCCCGATTT
>CM052129.1:2747799-2765914 GCA_028454255.1 Halictus ligatus
CCCCCCATTTCCAAGCCCCCGATTTTCCAACTCCCCGATTTTCCAACCTCCCAATTTTGCAAGCTCCCGATTTTCCGTAAATGGATGAAACTAAGGCGATCCGAGATATATCGAGAATATATCGAGAAATTGCCATGCTTTGCATTGTTCCCTGGAAAGTTTGTGGTTCTGGGTCAAAACGGGCCCGAGTCCGGACACTCGGCGACTAAACGAGTAATCTTGTAGCGTTACGGGACAAAATGGAAAGTAGAAAATAGGAAGGAGGCTTGACGGAAGAAACGGCAAATCGTCGAAATCTCCGTGCGCGTGTTGGTGACCGATTTCGTCGGTGAACGAGCAGCGAAATCGTCGCGGAAGGAGCAACGATTTTATCTTAATTGTGATCGGTACACATATCCCGTCCTTAGTCGGCACGTTCTAATAGTTACCCTTGGAGCCGTCCGACCGGAGCGGCTCGTTTGCAAAACTGTCCTCGACTCTTGTTCCACTTCTTAATCTTTCCATCTCTCGACTCGTCCTTGCGATTCTGGACACTCGCGGCTTATCGCCGGGTCTTATCGATCTCGACAAATTGCCTCAGATTCTCTCGTTACTCCGGCGAACTTTGTCCGAATCGATATCCTCGAAACGTTGCTCCGAACGATTACGAGATCGCGACGACGAAACGCCCGGATTATCACGTTCCATTCCGGACGAACGAGCCATGCTACGCTGGCCGGATTCGCCTAATCACGACGCCAAAAATTACTAGAGAATTTCTTCGAAAATGTCCCCACATCTAATTATTTTATTTTTGTATGATACCGGTCTCTAGAGCGTTACAAATGAAATGAATAACTAGAACGAACGATATGTAATAATTATAATAATAATAATAATAATGGAATATTTTGAATTGTTGAAAATTAAGTTTATTAAGTTTATTAAGTTTATTTCGTCTCGCTCGATTCAAGTGTGTTTATTTTAAAACTAGTTTAATAGACCCTTCAACAAACTCTTGACACGTTGTCGAGTTCAAAATTTTCGCTGATGACGCAATGATTGCGAGGACTGATCTTTATGTAGAAAAGCAAATTTTACAAAGTACACGAAAATCCGTACCAGTTGATAAAAATTAATATATATATTTTTCGGGAAATATTTGAATTCACAGAACAAACTTTCCCTCTGTTCTGATTTCCACGAAACAAACAAATGGTGGTTGCAGATCTTTACGTGAAATAAAAATTGTTTTTAGAACATGAAGAACATCGATTGAAATGATGGTTTCAAGAGGACGGTGTAAAATCGTTTCTAGTGAATGGGAGGGATCGAAGATACCGTCGAAATGATTTCATTTTGTTTTTCGGAGAATAGTTTAGAACTTTCCCAAGGATTCCGGAGCCGGGATCGTTCGAGACACATTTATCGAGGATGAATCGACGGTTGACAGGAAAAACAGGCTTCCGATGAGGCCAGATCGCAAGAAGATCGAACGACATGGAACCTGGCATAACGATCACCTGGTATGCTGCGATCGACAGCTCGTTTGGCAGAAAACGATTTCTTCTGCGTTTGCCCCTGATCGTAATTCCAGATAAATGTCTGCCGTCGACGATACCGCGACGTTTCGCAAAACCTTCTTCTGCTCCTCGACTATTCTTTCTCCGACCTTTCCACGGGCAAACACGATTTCGACTCGCCGATGCTTCCTGCGGTCGATATGATAATGGCGGGGGGGAATTAAATCTCGCGATACGATCTAATTTATGGAACGACATACCGCGAAATCGATGGGAATCACATGGTCGAAAATAATCAATTCAAATGTTCCACAAATCTGTCCAGAATCGTTGCTGCATGTGCGCGTGTCACAATTAAATCCAATTAATTTTAACGACAGTGATTTAATTTCTAAATCGCAACGACTAAGCCTCCATTCTTGACGGGAAAATAAAATCTCCGTGAAACGTTAACGGACACCTGAATTTTAGACAAAAGTGTGTTTCGCCCGGTGGAGGGTTACAACACGCTGCCGTTAAATCGTAAACAATATTAAATTTAATTGTGGATTGCGATCCGTTGTTCGAACGAATGAAAAGCGGCAGTCGTGCCGTAAGAGCCACCGAAGGCGGAATCACCTTGACCTTATAATTACGCGGACAATGTATGTTAATTCGTTAAATAACAATTTCATCGCGCGTCCCTCTTGCGAACGAGCGTAAACGCGTTCGCCGGCCAGCAAGGCATTGACGTTTGCCTCGCGACAAGTGTACGCGTGGCGATTTGTATTCCGCGAGCGTCGCCAGGAGTCCCTTGATTCACCGCTAATAAATATTCATCGGCGTACTTGAAACTGACCTCAGAGAATTGGACGGCATTATCGTGTGTACACCTCGAGGATTCGAAGATTATTACTCGCGATTATTCGCGAGTATGCGCGAACCGATTCGTACCGGCGCACGGCGGTCTCGAAAACGCTGAACCGTGGTCGAAATTGAAACATTTCACGAAACTCACTCGGAAAATTAGTAACCGAGGGTTCTTGACGTCGCTGATGACGAATCTGACGTCGAAAATTTAGAGTGGGAGATTTAACACTAATTTAACAAAAATTAAAAACTAATTTCCACTTCCTCGACGAAAATACTACCGATGTGATAACTGCAAGTAAAATATGACGAACAAAGCAAAAAGAAAGTTAGAAAATATATTGAAAACGATTTCGAAAATTTGGTCACCTTTTCAAGGTTTCCAGACCATAAGATTTTCATTTGCATTCGTAGAATTTTTTCGAAATGAATGTTCTGAATAATATTGCCCATGTATTAATTTCTATTTTCTCGACAAAAATATTATCGATGTATAATGCAAGAAAATATAAAAAAACAAAAGAAAATTGGAAAATATATTGAATACGATTTTGAAAATTTGGTCACCTTTTCGCCGTTTCCAGACCACAAAATTTTCATTCGCGTTCGTAAAACTTTTTTGAAATGAATATTCTGAATAATATTGCCCATGTATTCATATCCATTTTCTCGACAAAAATACTATCGATGTAATAACTGCAAGTAAAATATGAAAAACAAAACAAAAAGAAAATTGGAAAATATATTGAATACGATTTTGAAAATTTGGTCACCTTTTCGCCGTTTCCAGACCACAAAATTTACATTTGCATTCGTAGAATTTTTTCATAAATTCATAAAAATGTATTTATAACAACACATTATGTATTCACAAAAATGAGTAATAACAATGGAAAATGTATTTTTACCCCAGTTTTTGCTAGAGAACTTTAAAGAATTCTTTTCGTCACTTATTATTAAAGAACAGCAAAAAGTCGTTATAAACGTAATTCCTTGTCATTTTTATAAAACAATATATACCAGTGACTTTTAATGCTCGGCATAGATGAACGTGTAAAACGTATAGTGTCTTATCATTTCCGCGCTGAGACGTCTTGTCAGGACCAGACAAAGCCTAAATTAATTAATAAAATCGCTCTCATTCAGAGGTCGGTGGAGGGTGCGCTCGAGTGAAAAAGAGGGCTGTTTATCACGGTTCTGAAAAGAATCATTGTTCCCGGTGTAAGTTCAAGCCGAGACGTCCGGACGGCGACCGTTAAGGGGGCCGGCAGGCATTTGGCCTTGACTGACACGCTATGTTACGCTGTCCTTTTTTTTTTTCTAGACATTTTACGTCTTAAATAAGTAAGTAATCAATTAAAAATGCATATCATCGTGTTTGTACGTGTCTTTGCTACGTCTGCATAGAGCCTTTTTTCGATACGAACACTAAATCTCTCGAAATTAAGAGAATCTCTCAACGGCAGCCATCTTGCGACGTCGGACTTGCTTCAGAATTCGAATTTTCTGCGGAATATTACAAATTCCTCCAAGATGAGGTAAAAATTCGCAATTTGGGCTCTATAAAGACGTAGGTTGGACTTTTAGGAATTGACAATTGACTTGTAAATTGCTAATTGCAAAATTGAAGCGGCAGTTTGTCTAACACTTTTAGTACCAGAGCATCGGCCCGTACCTTGTAGCGCTATACTATTCGCATTGCGAGGGACTCTATCTCAAAATAAATTTATAATACGTTATACATGATCTAACTTCATTACGAGAGAATTGAAATAAATAGTTTTTCGATTTCACTTTACCTTATATTCTGTATGTTATATTACCTACAACAATTACTTGTTTCGGATGAGATAATCCGTCCGGCGCCAACCATGTACCTTGGAGTTATTCTTTACGTGTGTTGTGCAATATTATTAATTTTGTTACAAAATATATTCGAAACGTAAAGTATATAGTTTGTAGTAAACGGTCTATATAAAGTTATGATAGAAAGATGACTTTTCGTATGTGCAATTACGTTTTGAAAGAGAGAACTCAATTTTTCATTTCTTTATGATCACTTATACCTTTGTGCGAATGAATATAGAAATATATTATATGAATATAGAAAATGTACAAAATTTAGAAAATATAGAATATAGGAAAATTAGCGTCACCGTTTTATTCTCTATTTCGTCCTTAATATACTGCTTTTTGAATTATGTAAATGTTGCTTTTCGTTTGGTTTTATTTTTTCCAAACCCTAGTAAAATCTTGAAATTCGGCCGGTTATGTTCGCATAGGCACCTCTTTTTCTCCTGGCACTAAAAGGGCCAGATTTTGACCCTTGCATACGTATATGGATTTCAAAGCATGCCGGCCCCCTAGATGTTTCCTAGCGACATTCACGGCGCCGACAGCGAATAATCTTTCAACAGAGACCGAGAGAGAAAGACAGAAAGGAGAGAGAAAGAGACACAGAGAGGGAGAGCGAGTAGGGCAGAGAGGGGCGAGAGAGAGAGAGAGAGAGAGAGAGCTGAGGGGAGTCTACGAAGAATCCCTGGGCACAAGTGGGAGCGCGGGATCCTTCGGGAAGACAATGGACACGCACGATTTGAGAACGGCCGAGAGAGAACGACCCAGTTTCGCAGAGCGTATCGGAGCCGAATGTTACCGTCTATCGGGACCGGCCGAGGAGCAACATTATTATTGTGATCATTCTTACGTAGCAGCGAGGCGGAGCCGGCGACGCGCGCCAAACCCGGCCACTTTGATCGAACGCTAATTATCCTTTCCCCAATTAACCAGCTCCGATACGGGCCGCGAACAATACACGGCCGGGGGATACATACGGGGGTCGAAGGGGGGACGAGGGGAACGCGGACGGGGATGGAGAGGATGCGCGAAAATAGCGACGAGTAGCGACGGTCTCACCTTGTCTGCGAGGGCTCTGCGTTCCGCGCACGTTTCACTTGCAGGCTCGAGAGAAAACGACGGACGGGTCAGGGAGACGAAACACGGCCTGACAGATATCTGATACACGCGAAAGGGACCCTGGGAGGGGAAAACGCTGGAAGAACAGAGCACGAAGCTGCGAGCACCCTCTTGTTTTTCGCGGACCGTTACGCATCCGCCGGTTTCTCTATATATGTCGTCAAGACCTGCACGATAAATGTCGCGGAATTATCCCCACTACCGCGCTGTGTACCCCGTGAGGGGGCCCGACGCTCGAGAGCCCTCGGTAAACATAACACGGCTCCTGAACGATACACGACGCTGTGTTGTTGACATACAGTCAGTCCCATAAGTATTCGGACGCTCTCAAAAATCGCATAACTTTGTCAATGTTGGACTATACTACTTGGTTTTTTGTTGAGAAGTTAGAACAATTAGATAACTACATAAAGTGGAAAAAATTGTTTTATAAACATTGCAATCGGTCGAAAGTGCAGAGAAAATACTGAAAGTTGTATTTTGCAATTTTTTGATGCGGACTTACGTTGAAAATTTAGAAAGTATAATACTATTTGTAGATCCGTATGAATTATACATGTTCTGAGAATTTCATTAAAATCGGTCAACGTTGCAATCAGCTGCAGATGTTCCAACATGATCGCATAAGGGCGAAATTCCTTAACTTTTCATCGTTAAATGTTTGTAACTCAGTGCAATGTTGACCGGTTTAGACGAAATATTCAGAATATGTATAATTGGTGCAGATGTACAAAACGTACTTTTTAAATTTTTAGTATAAGCCCGAATAAAAAAGTTGCAAAATACAACTTTCAGTACGTTCTCTGTAATTTTGACCAATTGCAATTTTAATCAAACATTTCTCTTATGTTATGTAGTGATCCGATTGTTCTAATTTCTCAAAAAAATCCAAGTAGTATAGTCCAACATTGACAAAGTTATGGGATTTTTAAGAGCGTACGAATACTTATGGGACTGACTGTATATCGAGAAATCACTATAGTACCTCGCTTGAAGATACGTTCGAGGACCAACAGTTGTGCAACGAGAGAAGTAACCATAAGGTTCTCACTCCACCAATCTGTATATACACAACAATAACCTATAGTTGAATAAAAATTCGTCTGTTCTATATCTGTTTGCACACTGCACAATGGTCTGTCTCTTTGGCCAAACAAATGGGACCGCTTATAATTTTCAAAATTTTTGGTGCATTTAGTGAAGCCTCGAAACATCTTTCTAATTATGCTTTATATATTGTTGTTAATGTATAAAAACAGTTTCGAAAAGCAGTTAGGACCATTTACAATCTTCCAGAATTTCGAATTGTTCGGCTGTATTTTAACCCTTTGCATTCGGCGCTATTTCAATTCTGAAACTAAATTTTTCTCCCGTCTTAGAATATTTTCTAACTGATCCGATTTTCGCATATTATATTTAAATGTCTGGCAATCTATTCGATAGAAATTTTGTAATGTAACAAATATTTTGTGATATTTTTTCGTAATCTCTTTGAAATAATGCCGCAACAATTTTTGGTGGCACTTCACAGTGCAAAGGGTTAATATTGCAAAGTCCAATGTGAAACGAAATGTTTGAGATACTTTATAAAAATGTTTCGACGGTGTTTGCGTTTCAGTTATAAAAGAGGAGTTCGAAAGTGGGACGTGGACATATTCGCGGAATGTATTTTCTGGACATTTTAGTGTTTCTTGCGAGCGCGCTTTAAACACAAAGACGGGTTAAGTGTAACCTGGTATCGGCTATGCGGGGGCTAATTAATCTTCCCCCATCTCTTAGCTCAGCTAGAGTTGCTGGACAAGATATAGTAAACCAGTAACCTCCAGAGTACCGACATCATTGACGAAGCTGGGGCAACAGCTATGTACGTGTGCACGGTATACAGAACGTCCTATTCAGCGCGACACAACACAAATAGCAAACGATTTCTTCTGAAAATATTTGACCCAATACGCCTAATAGTAGGCTAATAATATAATCAATCTACTATAGTTCGTCCGATGGCTGAATGACGGAAAGACAAAACTTTATTCCATTGAAAAATTATTTTTAGTAGAGTAAAGTCCGATTTTTCCTATTTCCCTTAATTAAATGAAAATGCTGTAAATGTTATAAATAAATTTGTTATCTACTAGTCACGAGTTAGTGGAGCAAGTTAATTAGTGAAAGTTTTCTTTCGGTATTAGAAGGGCGTGACCCATTATCAGGCGCGGGCTAGTCAGATAAAACAGTTTATAGCACTACTGCCGTAGTCGGCGGTGTTTCAAAGAGCTCGCATGATTCTCGGTTTTTCGGTAATAACGATGTTGACTCTCGGGCATAGTTTGTACGAATTAACGAAACGAACAAATAGGTTAGATCACTATTATATGATCGCTCGTGTATTCGCGAAATCACATTTTATGATACTATTTTGCTTTGCATTTGAGGAATAGCCCTATTCGCGGATATACTAGGATTACCGACAACGAGATACGTTAATGTCCCATATTAATACTTCTAGCGTCATGCCTACTAAAAATTGGAGGCCTAGTTGTTTGTCAGGTTTTGCAAATAAATTTTTACGCGCGATAAATCGGGCTCTGCAAAATGCTAGAAATCTGAAAGAGCATCCCCGGTATTATAATTCAATGAATTAAATTTTATTCAATAATTTCTTTTTATTTATTCATAAGATTAGGGTAAGAGTGGCGCGACGAAGAAAGGGTGAGGGTAGTGGATTTGTAATCCTGAAAGTAAAGTACCACTTTGTATTCGTTCAATAAATTATTTTCACTTTATAGAATTTTTTAACGGGCACTCAAGGCGTTAATGGCTTCGATTAGGCTGCAAATCCATTGTTTGCGCCACAAGGAATCTTTTAATCTAGGACGGGTAGATCTTCTTTCGGTTCGTTGTCTGCGCAAGAAACTATCAAAGTGTAAACTTGTGTGATTCACTGTTCTCTTGATCCGCGACGGAATCCACCCTAAAACCAATTACGGTTTTGTCAAGCTGTGTCGGCCCTCTGGGGCCTAATTTTACGAGTTCGTTACACCTTGTCCACCGACTATATATTTAACGTAATACCATCATCTACGAAGCAGTAAACCCAACGGGACCATAAAGAGTATGGTTCGGCTTCGGAGGTTAACAAGCGGTATCATGCCAACGGGGAAAACCGGCGCGGCGTCTAGTTCAGTATTGTACACAATGTAGCCATTATTTCGGTTATTTCGCGGTTTAGACCTGTTCATTGCTCGTTGTTGACATGTCCGATACGACTCTGAGCTCCTGAGCCTAGCGACTTTTCACGTTTCTCTACGATCCGAACCAGTTCGAACTTTCTCGGAACCAGTAAAATCTCTTCTAAACCCCGCGAGCTTAGAATTTATCTAAATTAGATCCGTTCAATCCATCCAGACTGTTCAATAAACTTTTTCAATTACTGCAGACTGTTTCAACCCATTTGCATCATTAGCGTATATATATATGTATTCAATTTTTGTGAATTTACGCTCAATTTTCCTGAACCGTATGCATACGCTCAACTTTTCTGGTCACTATCATTATTAATTAGTTAACCTGTCCACCACTCTCAATAGCGAAATGATACTGATTCCCTCCGTGCCTTAAATTCATGTCGACACATATATGGACGACTAATACATTCGTTGTTCGAAAATATACGTTCCACCGGTTCCAATGCGCAACATATATTTCAAGGACGTATTCATATGTCCTACCCGTACCCGATATTGTTTACGTTTGACGTATTTATACGTCCCGCCTGAGGGTGTTGTTGGAGACGAAAGTAGTAATTCTGATTTTTTCTTATAATATAGAAATATGAGGTTCATCTACTTGTAGTCATTTTTGTACTCAAATATAATGAAGAAGAAAGAGTTTGGTGACAAAGACCTTCCTTTCATATTTCCTTGCGATGCAGATGGGTTAAACGTCACGGTTCTATAGTGTATACAAATGTTCTTGCAGATTTATTTAAACGATGTACTCATCGCTTTAAGACTGTTCTTTATGAGGTTCCACAGCAGAGCTGTTCAGCGTCTGCCCGTGCGGGCAGCGATATTCTCGCCCCGGGCGTACACAGAACGACGGGGCACGAAGCCACGCCCCTGCGGGGAAGCTCGCATGCCTTTGCCACAGCTACGTCACAGCTACGTGGCGTGCTACGGCCTACCCCCACTCTGCTGAGTCACGTGCCCGTAGCACGTCCCACAGGCATGTCGAGCAATTCTGTCCCACAGAATCGTCGATCGAACGAGCAAAAAATCTCCGAATTCGTCAGAAATACGTCACCAAACATTTCACCGTGAAACGACTGGAAATTCCGTCCTCGGTAGAGAGGGGATAAATTTGTCCCAAACATCTTGCACATCTAACTTGTCTAATTCGTCCCAAACATCTTGCACGTATAATAATCGATTTCGGTCCCTGTTGCGAACAAATCTCCATGTCAAATTGACCGGTCGTCGTTCGATCCGTCCAATCCGCCGACGCGTTGCAAAGAAGAGCTCGACGGACTCTTATCAGCGTGAAGGATGTTTGCGAGCGGACACTTTTCGGGTCGCATGGATATCGAGAAACCCATTAGGCCCGGGACGCAACAAGAGAGAAACAAGAGGGGCAGGGGAGGGGAGGGGCAGGAGAGGGGAGGGGAGGGGAGAGTTGGCGAACGGACGTGTGCGGTAGGCAGAAACGCAAACTTACTTTGACCCTGAGAAAAACGATTGTCACAGTTAAACACGCCGGCGGGTGCACAGAGGGGGTGCAGAGAGAGAGAGAGAGAGAGAGGGGGGGGGAGGGAGATTGTGCGCGGGTGCAACACGGGTGCGGCGTGGGGCAGGATTCGCGTGCCTCCCCCGAACACAACGAGGAGAGAGAATGAGAGGGAGAGAGAGGGAGAGTGATAGAGATAGAAGAAGAGAGAAGACAACCCGGGCCGTTCCCTCTCGAGTGGCCCGGTCTGTGTACATTCAATGCACATGCACACTGCAACCTCCGGCCGGCACTAGAATCTATTTTAAGAAACTTCCCCGCTGGCTGATGCGGTCGGCCGAAGAGGAGAGCATATATCCCGGAGTCGAGTGGTGCCGCCTCTCGAAAAACGACCATCAAGGTAGGCCAGAACGAGAGACAGACAGCCCGCGCGAAGAGACAGAGAAACAGAGAGCCGGCCAGGTGGCGGGACAACAGAGACGGCGACACCGGCCGGGCAGAGGGAGCGAGAGAGAAAAAGGTGTCAAGGTTCGCTTTCGATTGCTACGTTTCCAATTTGCCTGAGGAGAACCGGGGGCTCGTGTGCTGTTCCAGGTGACGTTCCAGCACGCGCTCGAGAGATCAAAAGCTCGCGAGGCGGAATGCGCGTTTGTCAATGCGACGGTTCTTGTTGACTCGCTTCCATGTCGCTGGTTTCATGTGGTTGCTTTTGTCCCCGTGTTTACCATTTCACTCTCCCCTCCCTCTTTCTCTCGCTTTCTTTCTTCCCCCCACCTTCCTCTCCCCTGCCCACCCCCTTCTATCTCATTTCCTGCTTCTCCTGGTTCGATGGTGCCACTTCGGCTCGGGGAACCATTAACCCTTTGACCGCGGCGCTACCTAATTCACGATTCTCGTGTCACTCGAAAGAAGTGGATTTTCTAAACGTACGGGACCTTGAACGTGCTTTCTCCAAATTGTGTACCCGAATTCGTTGAAATGACAAGGTCATGGCGATTGGGATGCTTCCGGGGAGAGCAGTGTCGGCACAAAACCTTGAAATTTCTCTCGAAACTATATTTTTTGGAGCGGTGTGCAGGATAATCGATAATCGACTGATCGCGATCAACCAACGCTTACGTTTGTACATTCCAAATTCTTCTAGGGCAGGGATGAACGCTTTGTGTCAATTGAGGCAACACCGTCCCCCCACCACAGCGCCCACCGAACGCAACGACAGTGTTGCCATATGAGGGGACGGAGCACGAATCGAGGGGAAAAAGTTACACCCTCTCTGCCAGTGCTGAAGCAGAGCAGAGGCGGGACGCGTCACGTGATCGGGCCGCGGTAGAAGGGGAAATCGGAGTGGGGGAACAAATCTTGACGTGGCAACACTGCGCGAGACGCCAGCGAACGCGGCGAAAGTGCGCGTTGCATGAATGAGAGGTGGTAAATACTACCTTCTTATTACGATAACAAAAACACCCCCGTAAATACTATTTTACCTTAACACGTTCGCTACCTGCGTTTCACAACCTTCATAGTTATAATTAGATTGCAGATTTCATGACAAAAATTAGTAGATCGAATGGGGAACGGTAAAAACGTTTAAAAAATCCGAGAGTACCGTTATATTGTCTTCAACTCAATGAAATTGTTGAAATAAATCCTAGTCTATGCAACTATGCATAGACGACTGCAATTTTCGGTGAGTTTAATGTAGAATATTGTTTAACATTGTCTGTTATTGTCCCAGGAAATGATAAATTACAAAAATAAATGGTCACATCGAATTTTATTTAATTTACGTGTCAGGGGATAATCAGATTGCAGGAGTTGAAAATTTTCTTTCACAATTTTGTCCCACGTTTTCGCGCGGATTGATGACTATGGCGACGAATGACAGCACTTGGTCCGCTAGTTTGTTCGATTTCGTGTGCGCAGCGGGCGCACGGTGTATGCGCTTTTAGTGCACGACAGTGATTTTACAATTTAAACCGCATTCGAAAACTGCGATCTGCAGCTTCCTTTATTTATTAACCCTTACATATTCTTGTTATTTTTATAAAGTAACGTAGAAATAGTCACTTTTAGTGCTCCGCAAATGTCGAGAGTTATTTCTGATTAATAATTAGACCAATACAATTTCGATGATTATCTTCAATACAATTCAAATAATCGGATCGATTCAGTTTCGACAATTATATCGAATATAATTTAAATGATATTTAACGACCCAGCGGCCAACAGTCGACATTGTCACTTACGTGCTAAGGAAGTTAGGCTCGGGGCGGAAGTGCACACCTACGCAATGCGACACTGGCGCGACTGGTGTGCAGGCGCCATGCAGGTCGCTTTGATTCAACTTTGATGTGGTTACCAAGTCAATTATCGGATTAACCGTGCCACCCCTGTCATCGGAGCAGTAATCTCGATTTCGCCGCGAGTTAATTAATGCTAAACAATATACTGTTCGACTGCGACTCGATTATGCGCCAAATGAAAGTGCATTTCACGGCTGCCGCCCGGATTATTCAACGCGCATTTCGCTTCTTGCGCGGCCGCGTGACTAGTTTGATGGACGAAAGTAAAAGTTCGACCGTGATTGCGTTCCCGACGCGTTTCTGCTTAAATAGAAACTCCGCTTTGCTATTCCAACCGTCCTCGTCGACGTCCTCAGAACGCTTTTGCCGTGGATGAAACCACCGACGGTATTGCGTCACTCGGAACACTCATTATTTACATCAACAAATTAATTTGGCGATGCTCATAACTGCATCTTTAATAAAATATTCGGTACAAATATTCAATGATAAAATTGTTATATCAGTTCATACATTTACTCAACACAATATGATAATCAATATCCTAATTTCAATATTAATATTCAACAATTTAATTTTAATATTCATTCGGAAATGTATATTCGAAGCTAAAATTTTTTGGTACATTCATTCAATGACATATCTTCTATTACTATTTGTCATTTCCGGGGTAAATAAAAGATAAAATTATTACACCGGTTCACACAATTATTCAACAATATGATAATCGATATCCTAGTTTTAATATTAATATTCAACAATTTGATTTTAATATTCATTCGGAAATGTTCATTCGAAGCTAAAATTTTTTGGTACATTCATTCAATGACATATCTTCTATTACTATTTGTCATTTCTGGGGTAAATAAAAGATAAAATTATTACACCGGTTCACACATTTATTCAACAATATGATAATCGATATCCTAGTTTTAATATTAATATTCAACAATTTAATTTTAATATTCATTCGGAAATGTTTATTCGAAGCTAACATTTTTTCGTAGATTTATTCAATGACATATCTTCTATTACTATTTGTCATTTCTGGGGTAAATAAAAGATAAAATTATTACACCGGTTCACACATTTATTCAACAATATGATAATCGATATCCTAGTTTTAATATTAATATTCAACAATTTAATTTTAATATTCATTCGGAAATGTTCATTCGAAGCTAACATTTTTTCGTAGATTTATTCAATGACATAGCTTCCATCACCATTTGTCATTTCTGGGGTAAATTCATAGATTTAGTCAACAACATGATAATCCACCCCAAAAAAATGACAAATAGTAATAGGAAACACTTCCGAATGAATATTCCACAAGACTAAAACGACGTGCACACTTTTTGTTAAAAAAAAAATAGAAATAGCCTACATCTGATAAAATCAAGAATACGGTAAATCAAAAACAACAATTGACGAGTCACAAAATTTGGTAAATTAAGAGCTCCAAGCGACTCGAGGTGAAAAACGGTGAAAGGTGGTGAAAGAAGCGGTTTCGTCGCCATCGCGAAACAACGAGGCTTTCCACGGTTCCCCGTGTACAGTGTCTGCCTGCCCCCCACCCCTCTGTTTACCAAAATGGAGGCGAGAGTCCGAAATGTGTCCCGTCCGCTCGGAAATAATTACCCGCGAGCCCGGAAACGGTTTAAAAACCGGGGGGAAACGAAAAAGAGAAACGAGACGCTCGTTGAACGTCATCAAGCTGCGGCCGCGGATAAAAACAAAAAAGATTGATGCGCGAAAGGCGAGGCGGAAACCGGCAAAAAAATGGAAGAAAGACCCGGCTGGAGGGGGGTCTGCGGCTGCAACTAACTCGGCGACGAATCGCAGAAGCGGGTCACATCGCAAACACGAGCGTGTGCCGCTTTTTCGCGGAGAGTCGCAGCTTGCAACGCGGCGACGGCGACGGCGGCGGCGATCGACGCCGCGCCGGTTCGTTGCATTGTGAACAGATCAGGGGCACCGGAGGGGCGAGGGGAGGGGAGGGGAGAGAGGGGAGGCTGCAAAACACGGGATCTTTGGAGATCAGTTACTCGATGTCGGCGGCCAATGAATGCGCCGAACCGTTGTCACCGTGCCAGAGGAAATATGAATTTGCAATCCCGCATTCGATGCATGGAACCGCACGTGTCCCCCCACCACGATCGAACCGAATCATTTTAATGAAGTCTGATAAATATATGATTGGACAAAGCCAGAGTACTGCTTCCGTGCGAGTCGGAACGACCTATTTACAGTTCTTTTCGTTTTAGCATGGTTGAAAACAAAAACGAAAACTGCTTTTCAGAAACACGCGTAACTTTCGAACCGGTGAATTCCTCGGCTCGAAACTCCGATTTTTCCGCGTTGTATCGTCAGGATGAACAAGTTTGTGTGACGCAAAGTTAAAAATTTCTGGGTTGCCGAAGTGAAGTTTATTCTCGAACGTATATTATTCTGTACATTCGTTTAATTTTTCAACCTTTATCTGGAACTCGGTGATTATCGAAAGGGGGCATAAATAAATATGTTCGCCGACGAATAAAATTCTTGCGGCAAACGGTCATCGAGCGAAACATCAAAGTTGTGACGTAAGCGAACGAGCAAAATCGGTTGCACCTGTAATTAACGTGGAATCAGTGGAACAAATTTACACCTTTGACGGCCAAACGCGGAAGAATTGATTCCCGGGGAGAAACGTATGTACACCGCGATATAAGAGTTTCCGTTTGAAAAATCGCTCCGGACCGTGCGATTGGGAAAAAAATTCTTTCCTAATGAGTATGGCACTTGCGAACGGGAAACAACTGCACCGCCGCGTCATTAATGATAAATGTAGCGGGTAACGTCACGCTACTGTAATGACTTTTGAATGAGGTTTAGTATTTCCTACATCGGGCGGAGCGAAATTCAACAACGCAACGGGACGATTGTCAAACGGCTCGTTAAACAGCCTGCGAACTTCTACTTTTACGAAAATGTTTACGTTGTATTATAAAAATCATGATACGAAGCGACTTTGTAATTTTAATACTTATGAAATAAAAAATGTGAAATCGGTCATTTGATCGAGGTATGGTTAACGTTAAATGAAGTTTGCATTTTCTATCTGATCTGAAAGGCATTAAGGAAAAAGTTTAATCTTCCGAGCTTTGTGGTTTAACGTTATCCATACATTTTTATGAGCCATAAATGCCTCAGAATAGTTTCGTCATAAATATTCATTTTTTCATTATCACCCGGGGTTTTACCGATAAAAACTCCGCAAATATTTTCCGCAATACGATTGATTTCGTTTAATTGTTACCGCTCGTTAGTGCAGTATAGTTGGTATTAATTGATTGAGATTGCGTCATACCTCGTCATCGAATATCAACAATGCTACATGAAACGCGATAATTGTTATGATTCGTTTGCAATGTGTGACGATTCTAACGTGAGGTCGCTTTGCAATCGAAGACATACTACAGGAGACATAGTTATCATTGCGACACAGCTATGACTGACAGAGATAATGGTCGCGTGAAACTAGTACAACCATTTCATTTTCCGATTTTTTGTTTTACAATATTTCAGGTTGCAGGGATTCTTACAATTCATATAATGAATAAAAAGAGAAATATAAGTCTACCTTTTCAACTTATTTATATACATCGACAAGTTCTATTAGCGTGTTTAATTTGTTTTTAGAGTAAAGAAGAGAATTACAGAAAAGTCTTGATGTGAGCCGAACGGAGCTACACGATCTTAGTCAGTTTGCCTATCCCCTCTACCATACCACGCAAGGGTCCAAGAAGGGTGCACTTTGTTTCGCATGGTCGACGAGGTCTGAAGAGAATAGTGGTCCTACACGATCTATGTCACAGCACGGACCCGTGGATTGGTCTTAGATCGAGACTTTACTGTGAAACTAATATAATGTTTATATTACATTCACGATAGGGGATTTTCTAGTTGAGGAAGAAAAAATTTTTGCGATTTTGACCTTTCTTAAAAAAAAAGCGTACGAAAATGAAAGTTTGCTAAGGTCATACGAACGTTTCACCGTTTCGATCACGAGCCGCGGAAGAACAGAGTTTTCCTTTTTCACGGTCGATTTTCGAGGTGCCGAGTAAGGGGAAAAAAGTCTGCCTAAACCGGCAAACAGATGAATATGCATGAGAGAGATCGGGCAAGGATGCGGTGGAAGAGTGTCGCCGGTCGTACGGTTTCGATCGCGACGAACATCGGTGACGCAATCGCGTCGCTAGTTACCGACTTGTTTGCAAGTGTTTCAGAAAGACGTCACAGATTCTTGGCGAGTCGATAACACTCGCGGCGCGACGGCCCGGCCGGTTGAATAGAAACACGAATACGAGCCACCGCTATCTCCTGTCTTTTTTCCTTATTTCGCCTGTTTTCGTTGCGAGTCAATGGAGAGGAACGCTGTTGAGCGTGCACGCGAATCTTTTTCACGCTTTTTCTTTTTCATTCGCCCGCAATTGATTGCTGCTCGGCTCCGCCAGAATTCGGCTGCAATTCACGTTCTGTCGCCGGACTGCGGAACTTTATTGGCGAAACGCTAACGCTCGTTCTCTTAGAAATTTCTGGATCGCATAATCTCGTAAGAGAATTTAACGAAACAATTATGTAACGCGAGACGATAAAATAATTTTATAAAATTGTGCTGGATTGTTTGACACTTCGACTGCGAAACTAGAAAGCTGAAGAATTTCATAAAATCACAGTAAATTACTGAATGAGATAAAAATTTAAACCTTCTTGCATTTCACAGATCCTAACCAAATTTGGTAGAATGAATATATTAACGTAAAAATTTATTTTAAAACCTGGATAAATAATTCCGTCACCCACGTTTGGGTTACATGGCAGTCAACGTGTTAAATAGGCAAATTATTATTTGATTGATATTAAATTTAGTAGACCTAGAATGCTCAGCTAATCTCAACTAGTCTGCTTCCTCCCTCCATAGTAATTAAATTTTTCACAGCAATGGTGCGTCAAAATTCACGAATATAGTCTATACATATATAAACAAGTTTGCAAAGTTTCGTAAAAAAATCCAGCTTAGTTCATCAGAAAAAAATGTTCAAATTGTATCTGGATCGTTCTACTTGTAATCAATTACCAGGAAGCATAGCAAAATTACGTTTAACTTCGATTCACTTATGTTTGTAAACAAGAACGTGAATTTGCCTAAACGTCCGGCAATTACAGGTGGCTAATAATAATGATCGCTCGTCGATCGATCATCGCGGGGATTAACCAGTAATTACGAGCAACATATTCATTTTACGATCTTGTTACGATGCAACTTGTAATCATTTCGTAATGGTTCGGTTTTTACCAACGGTACAGCTAACGGTACAGAGACAACGTAATAATGTTTAATAGCACCGTTAACATTCCGCTATTCGTTAAACGGTCCCGTCATAATCAAAAGCACAATCGCTTCCTGATAAATGATTAACGAACTAATTGTCGCTTCGGCGGTCCTTTATCTGTGTGACCCGACTATAAACGGTCATTGTGATCGTTAATTTATTAATGGACTTAAGTTGTCGCCAATCCTGCGTGGCGAACGTTAATTCTTCCAGATTTTTTCCCCCCGTTTCGATTGCTATCCTTTCTCTACCGGGTGACCCCTTTTATATAGGTTTCAGGAACCTTCTGCAGCCTCGGAAAGTAAGTCAATTGGCTCTCCAAACTTGTCGCCGCCTGTTATTGTCAAAAATTTCAAAATTTCATTTGTTGCTGCGTGCAAATAATTTTCCT
>CM052129.1:2773107-2787576 GCA_028454255.1 Halictus ligatus
TGATTTCTTATAAAAGCGACGGGAAGTCTGCCAAGCGACTCGCAATCGTCTTTCGACTTTCTATTTGTCGATTATTCCAGTTCGATTTCAACTTTCTAGCGTTAACGATTTGTTGACTGTGCTAGATGCTTGATCCTGTAACACTTCTGCGAGTGGCCTGCTGCTTGAATATCGCGGTTATTCAAGCACTTCAGTTTTTCCTTTCTCGAGCGTAATTAGTGTCGTTTTCGTGTTCCCGGTATTAGCGGTACGTCAGCATTCGTATGCAGTACTTTGATAGTTCGCCGATGGTAATTAGATCTTTAATCTGTGTTAATCGCCGCGAACCTGCAATTATGGACAGGCTGTGTTTCTAATCTGTTATCTGAATTATGTCGAATCCCTAATTTTACTTTCAAATTATGTTCAATTAATTGGTAGCCATTCATTGAAAGATTAAAATACCATTTTGCGATCATGAATGAATTGTTACGAATTAAACTGTACATTCTGCAGGTGGATGATAAAAGTATACTAAACTAATCAGTGCTTCGACTCTTGTGTCGATATTGACAGTGTATAATATAGAATAAAAAGTTAATAAAAATTCAGCCGGAAAGTTAAGTGATATTTCGAGCGATTAAAAACTCTCTAATCGTTATTTAAATCTTGTACAAACAAAGAAATCTGTACATAATCTCTAAATGATAAACAAACATGGACACGTATTAAATGAAATATAAGTTTCTTATGTAATCGAAAAAAAGTAAAGTGTTTTGTTTCCCGGAGTGAAAAATTTCTAGAAAACAGTAACCAGATCATCGATCATGTTTGACAGTATGGTATTTAAGTGTCATCGTGAAACTTTAAGTGTGTCAGACTGCCCATTAATTTTTACGAAAAGAAAACTTAAGATTCGTGCTTCTTCTGGTTCGAAAACTTCGAGTTCGTTCAAGCTGGAATAACAAAACCCGGTCTAGATTAATTAAAAATTCCTGTTTCAATAGCCTATTGTTGCAAAGAAATCGTTATTGTCGCACGCAGCAGTTCTAACGTCTAGCAGTTTTTCATAGCTCCACTCTAATAACTCGCATACCTCTGAACACACTCCGATCAACCGTTAACCTGTCCGCCCGATTATGTAATTTTACTCATAAGAAGAATCAGGTTGTAGAGTGTTAACATGTTGATTGTCGTGTGGGTCACCGATGACCGGGCACTCGACTTATCATTGGGGACGTACGGGGGCTAAAGGTGAAATCATAATCTAACAATAACATTGTCAATTTTCATATAACATAATTAATGTCGCAACCAAAATTGGCAAACCTTTTGATAAGATAAATCTACAAAATAATTCTCTACCAACGAACTCTATTTTTGTTTTCAATTATCATTTTTGTTAGCGAACCGAGAAAATCCAGAAAAAAATTACTTTGATTCACATGACATTGCACCGTGTAGGATTTATTTTACATTCTATCATTAACTCCGTTAATAGTGCTTCATTTATTAATGGACTGTGGAATTTTGTGCAAGTACAATGTTACGGAGGAAGTTAATAAAAATGAAAATCAAAAAATATTTTAATTCACGAGAATTTATGGACTTGTTGTGATTTCTAAATTATTAAAATTGACAGTGAGGTTATTATTATTACCTGTAGGACTAATATCGTGGATAATTTTGTAAAAATTAGTGTTTGCAAGTCAAAGTTTCACACTTACGAAAACTACACCGTCAGAAAGATTAAATTTCACATGCTAGTATTAATTACAAATGTTTCTTGGCCAGAATTTTTCTGTTATTTCTTCGGACACATACTTCTTTAATTGAATAAGGAATTTAAATACTACGCGAATGTTTCGTTTCGCGTCTCATGGTATTTTTTAATTAGGAAGTTTGCCTCCTCTAAATATTTGAGTTTATCTCTGGCCCATGTAAAACGATAAATATTACAGTAAAATGTTTTAAATCAGCAAAAATATTTAATTTGGGATTAGAGAAGACGTTTAACCTACACACTTTGAATAACCAGTCACATTCATATTAAATATTTATATTCTTTTGCTATGTAGTCCTTAAACAATTCTTCAAACCGTTGGAAACGCTTTTTTATCCCAAGGATAACTAGAGTTATCTATAACAATTAATACTATATTGGACATGCAAAAAACTGTTTTCGTAATCTCGCAAACATGCGCTCACAACGTAAACAGTATCTTTTTTAACTCTATCGTTTCGTTCTGTTAAATTAATCAGAAAATACACTCTTAGTCTACACACTAATAATACAATCTTTAATTATTTTCGCTAATACTCTGATAAAGTGTTAACGAATTCGACAGAACAGTGAATGTTTCACCTAACTCATAGTATATGGTAATAAAATTCATCATGCGTGACTACGCTGCTTCATTGTACGTTACCGATTACCCAATACAATAAACACAAACAGGAAGAGACACACAGTGAGATCCATTAACTATTCATACTATTTTTTCCATTCCGCTTGGAATCGATTCTTGTGTCTGTTCTCGTCTCGTTCTCGAAAATAAATATATACCTCGCTGTTAAAATTTCTTGTAAATAATACACAGAGAACATAAATCATACTCTTGGACTGTAGTCCATATTTAAAGACATACTCTTTAAACTGTCTCTGTCATACTCTTAAATTTTTTAGACAAACTTAAATTAAATTATTGGTGAAATATCAGAAAATGTCAGTTTCATTTTATGCGTTCATGACAAGAATGGCTACTATTTGAAACAGTGGAAAAATTAGAATTTAAGTGTATTAACATTGTTAGAGGAAATAAATTTTCGTTTGATTCCAGTAGCTTCAATTTTTATTTCGCATAAAGACGCGCAAGGCTAGTTATCAATAATAAAGTCAAAATTCATTTCCGTGGAAAAAAGTAGACATGCAAACTGCGAAGCACGACGCAAAAGGGCGCTGTAGAATGTGATCGTCCGATTAATGAGCATTTTCTGCAAATTTTTTATGCAACGCACAATGCAAAATTTACTCAAGGTGATCGAGTTATGTTTTTCACCCTCACTAGTTAGCGTGGTGCACGTGTATGCGAGTACCGGACATGACATTGTCTGTAAATAGTTCGCATAATGCGCTACTTTTCTCTCGGGAGGCATCAGACTCTCCTACACTCACGTCCATAACTACTAGGACACCCGCTGTGTCTGAAGGCACGGTGAGATTTTATGAACATTGTAAATTTGCCGTCAACCTTTCTCGAAAGTCGCCACGTACACTTAGGCGAACGTAAAAGTCCATTTCGCAAAAAATATTTGCAACTCGATAACACTATCTCCAACCTACACACCAAAGTACCCTAAATACACCGAGCGTAATTTTTCTAAACCTACTAAACCAATCAATTAAAATTTATAAACATTCTGTCATACTCTATCCCCTTGAGCCCCAAAATATTTCTTCGAAAAACGATTTTTTAAAATTTGCAATTGTGACCACAAGAGAACGCTTTTACAATTTATTTCACAAAAGTTCTGCTTTATTTAACTATTTATATCACCATAACAGCAATGTTGGCAACCACATGGTAACTTTGAAATTAATTTTAACCAAATAAATTAATGCAAACGCCACTATCTGGAACATTCAACTATTTCGATTTTTGGAGTGTTTATCTGAAATTTATTTATTTCTATTTTAGTATTTCCTGCCGGCCGATGTAAACGGAGGAATATTTTTATTCGCCGATCGAACGTATTCGCCAAATGAATATTGAAAGACAAACGATTTTAATTAACGTATCTCTGCTAATCTATCAAAGCGAAACGTTCGCGAGTTTGTTTGCCTGTTTGTTACTCAATCATGCAAACACGAGTTGACGGATCGACTCGGAATTTTGCATGTATGTGGTCAATGGGTCGGATTAACATGTAGGTCACCAAGCATCGCGAATTCCAGCCCGGTTCCCGAGGGAAACCCCAAAAACTGGACAGACAAAATTACGATATCTACCCCGGCGGTGTCGTCCGACATAACTAGCATCACAGCGAATGTTATAAATTTATTAAACTACAACGCTCCCCAAAGAACATTTATTCGGATTCGTTACCAGCCTCGTAATCTCCTCTCGAAGAAATATTTTAACCTAAAACAGATTTCTCGAAGGTCTATTAAATTTTTCTCGAATAAAACATTTAACCGTGTAGCAGAGTAAATTATATTTATAATTTTGGCAAAACTGGCGAACTTTGTAAAGTGCATTTACATTCTTAAATTTGATTGTCCTTTTCTTGAAATTCCTTCTCGACCTTATTATCATTATTTTATTAATATTTATTGGTTGCTTTAAACCATATAAGGCCCTCTTGACCTTTTCGAATCGGTAACAATTAAAATGAAGTATCTGTGTTAAACATATTTTTTCTAATAATCCCTTCGAAAAATTTCAACAGGTTTGGTTTATAGCAGCGTGGCCATAGTTTTACGTAAAAAAAGTCAAATTAATTGTACTCTCACTGTTATTGAAAACCGAGGTAGATAATGTTGTGCAAGTTTGCATTTTGTTCGGTTGTTGTGAAATATTTTCCCAAAGGTATTCTAAACTGCGTCTAACCGTTCCAACGACGAATGCAATTACTGAAGCAAATCAAAATGGCGAACTAGTTAAAGTATCCTCAGGACGTAAAGGGTTTAGTTGTACGTTCAGTTATAGTTTAGTCGGTGGAAGGGCTCGGTTTAGTTTAAAGGGATCCGAAGTTTACTTACAATTGGATTGGTACACGTGAAATTGATAGTTGCCGCGTCTTTGTTTAGCGCTGCGATCACAATAACAATTGTTGACGCTGGTTAGGAAGAATGACAATGGCGTGCAGTGAAAGACAGGCAATGCATGAAAAGTTGAAGAGAATGCGACCAGCTTCAGCGAACCATGAGGGTGCGATCCTGTTACATGACAAAGCTAGACCACGTTTCGCAGGAATAATAGCATAGAAACTGTACGAATTAAAATATCAAGTTGCATTCCCACTTCCCCGTTCACCAGATACCAGTTTTTCTGCAAAATTCAAATAATTCGCCAAGATTAATGTGTTAACCGTCTTCGCAATTTTGAAATCACGAGAAAACAATGGATCTTTTAAAAGCAATTATGTTCTAATGAATACGCGATACTTGCTCATTGTGACGACGTTCGTGATGACGTTCTGTCATCCTTGAAGGAACTATTAAAACCAGTATTCTCGATAGTGTGACAAATCTTTAATGCTGCCGCGATTGAGCTATTAGAAACAGCATTGTCAATATAGACATCTTAATGCGGGGGACAGATATGTTGATAACAAATAAGTTTACAAAATTAAATGCAATTTTGAAACTTCTTCCACGGAGGCACGTCAATTTTTGCGATATGATAATAAAAAATTTGTATCAGAAAACATCAAATCTCCATTGATATTATTATTGGTATTACCGTAATTTATTTATGAGTGTGTGGAGGACAAACGTCGACATCAGGATGCATGTATCTTTCACAAGGGCCGTCGATGATGGATTATTATAATAACAGAATAACAATCGGAGCATTATTAACATAATTATATACAGGATCGTAAAAGATTGCACAATTCCGTTTAAACTTTTTGCCTCGTCGAATAATTGAAATTCAAGCTGACGTGATCACAGTCGCTGAAGATTTACAAACAAGAACTCTTTGTATTCGATAAGCTCGATGGATATTTATGCATACACGTGCAAACAGAACAAACAACAGAACAAATTACGTTGTTTCAGACGTTGAAAATGTTTGTTTAAAGTTACTGTTACGAATCGGACGCTTCATGTGTAACGACCTGATACAGAATAAATTTTGCTATAGCAAGAAGCTGAGTACCCTATATTTCGAAAATTCAATTTTCGTCAGTTTTCGGCAATTCCGCCTGATTGCAAATTCGGCGGAGCCCACCTGTCCAGAAGTATCGGCGCCAAAACAGACTAGAGTTTTTCGAAGAATCGATGCTTTTTATATCGCCGGTACGTAGCCACCCCTTCGTAGGGGGAGGGTGGAACTATCCTCGTTAACGAGAGTGTATCTCGCGGAGCGAGGTCTTGGGATGGTGTGCGAAATACAGCGGAATCGGACGGCAGCGTTCGCGAGCGTGTTAACTCGGTTCCGCGGACCGGCGACACGACGCGACGCGACGCGACGCTCGGCGCTCGACGAGTTATTATTCTCGTTCCATCGTGTCCCGCGGAGGACGATCGATTGATAGCCCGAGTAATAGGAAATGTTTTCGCGTTCCGGCGTGCGTCGTATGCGCGATGGAGCTCGGACTAATTCGCTTTAGCTTTGCCCGGCGAACCGACAGATGTTGTTGCGCCGCGTTTGCCGCCTGATCGACGGATGCACGCGTTTCCACGATGCTCCAGATCATTTTCTAGGTTCCCGGTCACCATTGTCTCGGTTAACCCCTTCAACAGCAGCGGACTCATCTGTTCGACGCGCGAATCAACAGTGTCCACAGGGTGGCCCGAATAAAATTCTACCAACTACAGTCTTCTTTCGATATAAGACGATAGGTCGGGACGGTTTTCGACGTATTGTGATTGAGGGACCTGTTCGAGTTCACATTGTTCTCGAGTGAAGTCTATCAGTCCCATAAAGTTGATGCCGGACTAGAAAGAATAGAATGCTATGATTTCTTTATATATGTCGCCAAGGCCTGGATGATAAACGTCGAAGAATTATCGGTTAACCTCTTCAACGGCGGCGGACTCATCTGTTCGACGCGCGAATCAACAGTGTCCACAGGGTGCCCCGAATAAAATTCTACCAACTACAGTTTTCTTTCGATATAAGACAGTGGGTCGGGACGGTTTTCGACGTATTGTGATTGAGGGACCTCTTCGGCTTCGCATTGTTCTCGAGTGAAGTCTATCGGTTCCATAAAGTTGTCCGCCGGACTAGAAACGATTGAATGCAAGGATTTCTTTTATATATGTCGCCAAGGCCTGGACTATAAACGTCGCAGAATTATCGGTTAACCCCTTCAACGCCGGGAGACTCATCTGTTCGACGCGCGAATCAACAGTGTCCACAGGATGGCCCGAATAAAATTCTACCAACTACAGTTTTCTTTCGATATAAGACGATGGGCCGGGACGGTTTTCGAAGTATTGTGATTGAGGGACCTGTTCGACTTCACATTGTTCTCGAGTGAAGTCTATCGGTCCCATAAAGTTGTCCGCCGGACTAGAAAGAATCGAATGCAATGATCTCTCCATATATGTCGCCAAGGCCTGGATTATAAACGTCGCAGAATTACCGGTTAACCCCTTCAACGGCGGCGGACTAATCTGTTCGACGCGCGAATCAACACCGTCCACAGGGTGGCCCGAATAAAATTCTACCAACTACAGTTTTCTTTCGATATAAGACAGTGGGTCGGGACGGTTTTCGACGTATTATAGATGAGGGTACCTCTTCGGCTTCGCATTGTTTAGAGTCTATCGGTCCCATAAAGTTGTCCGCCGGTCTAAACAGGATCTAGTACAGTAATTTCTCCATATATGTCGCCAAGGCCTGGATGATAAACGTCGCAGAATTATCTCCACCACACGAAGCTCGAGAGGCCTCGGACGCCGAGGAGTGTAAACATAACTCGGCTCGGGTATGTCTCCTGAATGATACATGACGCCAGTACGTGTTGTTGACAAATATCGAGAATTCACTGTATGTCCGGGGGTCGGGAAAGAAGAAGGGGGCTAGAGATTTTCTGATTGCAACTTAGAAGACATCGGCGTCTTATATCGAAAGGAAACTGTATTACAAACTACAGTAGTATCTCCGTAACTGTCGTCAAGTCTGCCGAGCGACAGTTATAGTGGAGGTGCCACGTTCTCCGTAATGTGGCGAACGTAGAGAAGAATAGCGATTGTTTCACTTCACTTCCTGATTTTACAAAAGGTATAAACTACTTAGACTCTATGTGTCGCAATAAACGTTTCTAGTACTACGACTGCAATCCATTTATGTCGAGCAATGCAGCGCAGCGTTGCAAGTTGAACTCGGCATATGACTTTAACGAGTTGAAACTTCTAAACATTTAATAATCAGTAATTTAGTGTAAACTCTGATTGCATAATATTCGAATACAATTGGACGAGCTGATTTCTGAGTGTGACAAACGCCGTTTTAAAAGTCATAGATCTAACAATAAGAAAGACATATTTGCCGTTTTGTGCACCAACAATAATTATTTATACACGTGCATGAGAAAAACAATCCTGCTTTGTTAAGTTTAGTTTTTATTTGTTTTCATGGCAGAGGTCAAGGTGAAATCGAAGGAGCTGATTATACTCTTCAGCAAAGTGTGTAGGGAATCTTGGTGCACGATTCTCGCCGCTAAGGATTAATCGATGAAAATGAGTATTAGATAGGAGCTTATTATCTTGATAAATGTTTCCGCTAAGCAAAGAGGATTAAATCGGTGCTCAGGTGTGTTAAAAGTTTACTTGACTGTACCGTATGTATATCCTCTGCGAGATTTTATTTATACTCCACTTACGGGCAATCGTAAAGACTATTTCTGGAATTAATTGTGAAATTAAACGACGACAGCAAGGAAACATGAACAATTTTTTATCATGATCGTTCAGTTCCATTAAATCGATTGGGTACAGTCATTTGGATAATTACTATCGACTGCATTCGCTACTGTCGCAACAAAACAAATAATACCTTAGGGCTCGATGTTTAATAACAGTAATCTCCACAGTGTAATCATCAAATAATCAACGAGTTCGGAATTTAGGAAATTCGGCACTCCGAAAAACTCTGAATGGTAAAACAGTATTTTGTTTATTTTTTTTTTTAAATCAATTTAAAAATCGTGCGCGGAAACATTCGCAGTAGTGACGTTATTGGAATTCCATAAATTGAACGTCACTCGAGCGCATGTTTACTCTATTTACGTTCAATTTCAGTTATTTAGAAAACAAAGCTTTGTGCCACAAAAAATAATTTCATCGTTTCGACTTATTCCGAGTCGATCGCTGTTATTCCATTTATTCGCAATTTACTGACTACCTGGTGCAAACGACATGTCAGTTTCATGTTTTCCAAAAGGAATTTCTCTTAATTTCTGTACAAATAACCACATTACGGGTGCCCGTTCTCAAAAATTAGGTTAACCTACATAAGTTTTCTCTGTGATTTAACACAATTGCAATTATTTTCCTGAAAACAAATTGTTTATACCGATAAAACTTCCTCAAATCCAAAAATCAATTTGTCTAATGATAGCACGTACTGTACCAAATTAGGTTAGGGTCTGCAACCCCTAAAGTCTCGAATAACAAATAACGAAAGCACCCTATGCCATTTTTTCCTATGACATTTAATTTGGCATGTTTATTGCTCCCCTAATTCCAAAAATTCATTTTTATCCGTATCAAATTCGATTAGGACAGATTATGGAAATTACCATTTCCAGCACCGTATATTGAGAAACCGGATTGCAACAGAACTGCATCTCCCAAGTTCATAATTCTCGGTCGAGTAATCGTAATGAGGAATCGTAACATTTCACCGGTTCGTACGATCGAATAAATTTCGCGGATCTCGCGCAGCGTTTATGGCTGCGAACGTGTCGGAGCAGCATTCCGTGGAAGCTTGTCAGCCGAAAAACCGTGTCCCATATATCGTGATTTATCTGAGGCGCCCGGTGTCCCATTTCAGGCCAATTAGAGGCAATCGCGCCCATTGGCCCCGGCAAATAAAGGAAACTGCCGAGAAAACATTCGAAATGACCAATATACATATTCGGTTGTGTACAGTCGGCCGTGTTCTCGGCTCAATTAAAAATAATCACGAGCGTTTTCGGCCCGCGAAATTAACGAGACCGTTGTTCGCCGCGGCCTCTGGGACCGCGAATAATTTCGGCCAATGCCATCCGCCCTTCCCAATTGGCCGACGAAGCGAGCCGAGAATTCGCTCACGCGAATTATTATGCGAAAGAACAAGTTGGGCCCAATGACGCGTGCGAGTCTCGCCTCCGCTCATTTTTCCCTTTTGTACCTTTTTGATGCTGGCCAATTAATCGGAACTCTGCGAATATAACTGTCCAGCCGTTCCGTCGGGGAATCATCAAAACGCGTCGAGGAATATTTGTTCGCAATTTTGAGTACCGTATCGGTAATTTCCGTCTGAACGTATATTTTAAATTTTCGTTACGGTAAAGCCTCGATCTAAGCCCACCGGAGCTACACGATTTAGTCAGTTCGCCTAACCGCTCCACTGGAGGGCCGAGTGACTCGAGCTCCCTCTGTCGCCGTGTAGTGTGAACCACTACTAATGCAATTACAAAACCTCTTTATTTCTCGCTATTATTTTATGGGAATTTCACTGACTTATTCGTGGCATTTTTCCGATCGAAGTGTCACATTAAAATGACACGTGACAAGATACAGTTACGCGTTGGATATCTTTTTTAAAAAACCAGGCCACTCGGTATAGTTACCTGGAGTTTATGATTTACAGGCTTTCGAATAGTTCACAGTGATTCGTTGCTTTTTCAAGTGTTCGAAGCGACCTTAAAAAGGTTAAACTTCGTTTTCAGTAGAACAAGTTCGGCTCTCATGTGCCCGCGAAATTTCCTCGCGAAGTATTCGGATCATGTTCTTCGCTAAAATCTTGAGCACACTGTCTTAGCTTCAAAGGATATGGTATAGTAATAGGGAAACCGTTGACTGCTGGAAATGACCCAGCATGATACTGCGCTCTGAATTTACGAGCACTCCAAGTGGCTGGGTTAGGCTGTTAACGGTCGTCGTATTAAATAGTTCACGGAATATCTCGTCGTTGTATCATAACTATTATTATGACTATAGTTTGTATTAGGATGGATTATCACCAGCAATAGAGCCGCGGTCCATAACTTCCTACCGGCTCAACTCCACGGCGCAGCCATTACACGATACAAAAGTAAATAAACGGCGATGATAAATTTTTATACCTGGCGGATGATCGAAATAGTTTACACGCTTTCGTTAATCTATGAAACCATTATTTTACTTTCCATAATTTCGTATCTTTAAACCCATTATTTGGAGGTTATGTTTTTAAACTTCGAGAATCGGCCCGCTGCTTGTTAATTACAAAGGCAATGTGTGTAAATTCAAAACGGATACTCATTGATTATCGCCCCGCCTGCCAGGTAAAAATTTGTTTGTATTATAGTATAGCCATTTTTGGTGGTTACTGTTTACCGAATGAATTATTTCGGGTTTCGTGGGATTTTTGAGGTTGTTGCCCGGGTAGCGAAATCCGGGGACACCCTGTGCACGGTCTCGAGGCGAATTTTGCAAATGGAGCGAGAGACCGGTGTAGCCTCGTTGGTCCATCGGTGACGCGGAGTACACGAAGTAGACCAAACACGGCCGAAGGTCAATGCAAACCATAAATATTAACGGCGCTGCGGCGGCGGTGCGTTTGCGATCGTGTAACGGGGGCGGCGATAAGATAAAAATCGAAGCTGGTTTTCTGATCGATCAGAGGCGGTGTGGCGCCTTTTCATTCGAAATTCTCCTTAGCCCGGCGTCTCGATCCGTCGGGCACAGTCCGGAATTAATTGGGACACGGCCCCGTGATTTGTCCCGCGATTTTTGCGTTCAGGTTGCCAGCGAATGCTCATTGTTCGCATCAATTAAAACGGCTTGCCGAAGATTGCGAACGCGGCGTGTCGGCCAAACTAGATTTAGAGATCGAACTCGTGTTCAAACCTCTTTCGATTTATTTGTAGAGTTCGAGCAATTAATTGCAAATAATCGATGAATATTCATGCGACGATCATCGTATAACTTCTCTCCATCATGGAACTGTCCGAGTTGATCGCAAGCACAGCAGCTGAACGAAAATGTATGTTATCTTCGGCTGAAATTCACTTTCTGGGACCAAAAATTTTGCACATTTTTTCCGTACAGTTCCGTAAATTTTGACGAGGAAATTCCAAGAATGCCTGTTTCGAAGCGCGGAGTTCGCCCGATCGAAAGTTGTACGCGTGTGAAGTTATGAGATTCCAAGCGTATTTTAGCGATTACCAAAAATTAAGCGCAAACTCTTTCGCGAATTTCAGCGGATTGCGCTGATATAAAGTTTTCGGGCAAAACGGCAGATACATTTCAGAAAACCTTAATTGAAGTTTGGCGAAACTAGGCCACGTGTTTCCGGTGCGAGCTTAAGAACGTGAAAAGAGAACAAAGCACTTTGGCGATGTGCGAATTCCAACTTGGTTAGAAGAATAATCTAAACTACCAATATTTTGTGAATGGTTTTGTGAGATGCAATCGTAATTAGGTCGACTTGGTTAAGAGGAGACTCGAAACTGCCATCTTCAATATTTCGCGAATTGTCTTTTAAAATAGAGACAATTATTTAAGTTGAGAAATGTTGCGCTTCGATATCGTATTTAAGCGTAAAACATCTTTCAGTCGGCAAAAGTGTCAACAGGAAAGTTAGGATGTTCCTATATTTAGCTGGGGATTTACAAATCCAAGCAGATCGGCTATGGTTCGAATTCGCTGAAATTGTTTAAACGTTTTCGTTGCGTTTCGCAGGAACTCAATTGATTATGCATCGCCACGGAAATTAATACTGTTGTTTTCCCGGCTGCTGCGAGGAAAATCCTATCAGCGAATACGTCAAATCTTCCATTTTCAAGAACACGCGCGAAGGAAATGTGTGCACGGTAAAATTAGTCGAAAGTTTAAAATGTGCAAATGCAGTAGTAAAAAAAAACATGTCTAGATGGGAATAAAATACTCTCTCCGTGCAAGTGTCTAGTCTAAAAATTAATTTTAATTAATTTAATGATACGTTGGCCGAACCTTTAGTTAAAATAAATATAACCACGATAAAGAACAATAATATTAGAAAAATACGAAGTGTAACGTCCGATAAACGGTAGAAGTAGAACAAAATGGCGTGAAATAGCGTAAATATACAGACGTTTCGATCTCAAACACGGCTTGTGTGAAAATAAAATCCCCTAGGAAACGGAGCCCGTGGGAAAACAGAATCTGCAGAAAAATAAGACCCACCGGAAAAGGAAACCTATGGGAAAATAGAGCCTCCATGGAACGAAATCCATGGGAGAACCGGGGCCATTGAGAACGTGGTACCATCGGGGAGATAATACTGCGAAAAGTTCATTTTTTTAGTTTCGAAAAGGGGGATCTAAACGTGATCGAAAATAAACCACGAAACAATCCTACAAATCAAAATTTTATTCGGTGATCTAACAACATAATCGAAGGTTAAGATAGGCCAGAAAAACAAATCGAGACCGAGTCGCAGCGCATTATCGAATCGCGAAACAACAAAAACACCGGAAAAGATCTCGATCGATTCGCTGATCGATCACTGATTTATGGAAGAATTATACCAGTTTATTCTCGGGCACGGTCAGTTTCGGAGATCAACAACGTCATTTGCCAATTACGGTAAACAGTATCGAAGAAGCTAATTGGCATATTTACGACAGGTCTCGGTTCCGGCCTCGCGAATGATGTATTCGCATCGCCAAGGGGATTTTTCGTTGTACGCAAATGAAGTTGCGCGGTATATCTGTCAGTTCCTCGCGCATTCAGCTGACTTCAAAGCGTCAATGCGATACACGATAATCGTCGAACGGCTCACGTTCGACGTGTTCGACGAAGCGGTCGAATATCGTTAAACATCCGGTTGCAGAAGAAATTCATCTTTCGTTTCGCGCGATAATACGGCGCGTTAACTCCTGACCTTTTCGTTACGCTTTATAATGCAATCCTTCGTTTTCTCGCGGTGACGCTGCTCCGCCATTTTCCCTTCGACACTTCCATCCGCTCGAGACTTCGCGAAGGAATTTTTAACAAAATGGGGAATATTCACCGAACGCGTCACCGTTCACTTTTACTTACTTCGACACTATTTATCCCGTAACATTTAACAATTGTCCAGTCTTTATTTTACTGTAAGATTGAATATCAATTCTCGAGTATCTTGAATATCAATTTAATATAATTTTAATAAATAGTATAGCATGCATGTATAAAAATGGTAAAAATTGGGAGACTGGTCTGAATTAAAAATTTTCTTGCGGGAGCATGTGTTAAGAAAAAAATAAATAAATAAATGTGAAGAACTGTGTATATTCTAGTATATTCTGGTATATTATGGTTTATTATGGTATATTCTAGTATATTCTGTTATATTATAGTATATTTTAGTATATTCTGGTATATTATGGTATATTCTGCTATATTATGGCATATTCTGGTATAATATGGTATATTTTGCTATATTCTGGTATATTCTAGTGTATTCAGTTATATTATGGTATATTCTAGTATATTTTGGTATTTTATGGTATATTCTGATACATTATGGCATATTCTGGCATAATATGGTATATTCTGCTATATTCTGGTATATTGTAGTGTATTCAGTTATATTATGGTAT
>CM052129.1:2787676-2800620 GCA_028454255.1 Halictus ligatus
AATTTTCCTCGTCAGTCACGACTGCCAACGGATTAATTCTAAATAAAACTTCCCGGCCTATCACACGCCACCATTCACTGAAAAAAAACCACCATGGAACCAATTCTCCTCCAACAATTTAAAACCCTTCAGACCGTCATTCTCCATCGGATGTGCCCCATCCGTCATTCGCCGACGAAACAAACACCACAAGGAACTCGGGCGGAGTGCTCCGATCATTCTAGATCACCGTAGAGCCTCGTCCTAACATATGGGGAGCGGAAGGAGTCTAAGAATCATCGTGTCTCACATCACCGTACACCAAAAACGTCCCCGGTCACCCGCGATCGATGCCGAAGAGCAACTTTTGCGGATTCAATCGTCCCGTCCGCGAGAAAAACGAGTAACAATAAAACCTAAACGGTAAAACCTGAACGGCAAAACCAACGACTTACTCTATCCACCGGCGCTGCCAAGACGACCAGCACGGATCGCTTCAGCAACTCCCATGCAAACTTGGCCGGTGTCTGGATCGGCCTCGGCGTTCACAAAAACACCATGCTCGGTCGTCAACACAAACAGAGTCGAGCCGAGCGGAGCAACACTTCGACGACACCACACGATCCAGCTGGCGCGCACAACAGGTCCGATCGCTCCGATCACGTTTCACCACCGATCTCCCCTCGGGCGAGGTTCGACCACGATCTTCGAGATCGACGCTCGAAGATTCTCCAGGGGAAGGTCCGGTTTAGGGGATGCGAGGTTCCCGCGTGCGGACTGATCTCCGGAGGGCGGGCCCGATCGATCGGAAACGAGAACGGTGCGTGAGAGCGAACGAAAGAGGAAGGAGAAAAAACAAATAAAATAAGAACGCGACTCGCGATGCCGTGAAGAGAGCTGGCTGGTTGCTGGCGCGATCAGCCGGCGCGGTTCGAATGAAAACGCCACGCACACGTGCCGCCTGGCTAAGCTCGCGGGTTCGGGCCGCCGCCACCACCACCACCACCAGCTGATCGTCCGGGAGTGACTACTGCCGGTGACTGTGCGGCCTGGCCTAACTGACTAACTGCACGGCCGAACAGTTTCTCCGGCAGAGGCTGCCGGAGCAGGACGCCTCGAATTGCGCCTGCTGCTACACCGCGACGACCACCGGGAGGGGGATCGCGAGGGGGGGTGGCGGGGACACTCTCTGTTACCCTGGATGCTTCCGACGGTTCAACCCCCCCGGGGTCACAGGTGACCCGGCATCTGGACCACCTGAAAACCGCCGGACAGTGAACGAGTGCCGCGTGAACACCCCTCGGGAATCGTTTTTCGCGTACGGTGACTCCGACTAATATTCGCACACTCGTGAAAATCGCATGACATTGTCGATGTTGAAAGTGATATTATTGGTTTTGATAATTATTAGGTTTAGTCGATATTGATATTATTAGTTCTTTTTTTTTTTGAGAAATTGGAACAACCGGTTCGCTCACGTGACGTGAAAGAAATGTTTGATTGAAATTACTATTGGTCGAAATTGGAGAGAAAGTACTAACAGTTGTATTTCGCAATATTTTATGTGCGGGCTTATATTAATAATTTCGAAAGTACGTTTTGTTGATCTGTATGAGTTATAGATATTCTGGGAATTTGATCAAAATCGGTGAACGTTGCGATGAGCTACAGACGTTTGAAAATGATCGCATAAGGGTGAAATTGGCCAAAATTCTGCGACTTTCGCCCTTAAGCGTTCGTCGTTGAACGTTTGTAGCTCAGTGCAATTAGAGGAAATATTCAGAACATGTATAATTGATACAATTGTTCCAACTTTTCAAAAAAAAAAAAAAAATTCAAGTGGTATACCCCAATATTGACAACGCTATGCGATTTCTAAGAGTGTGCCAATATTATTTGGAGCCACTGTCGTGTACTGAGGAATCTTCTGAGTAGAAGAATTAACCCTTTGTGACCTTTTCTATTTTTTTTTTTAAATTATTCTAGTGCACTCGTTCTCCCTGCAGAACGAAATTATGCGACCTAAATGTCCCAGTCAAAATACCGGGGGTGGTAAAAGTTTGTTGGAGGTTATTTCGGCATAATAACTTTTTAACTGACGTAGGGACGACGCTCGCCCACAAGGGTTGATATTTCCACCGGAAACCAGATAGTAAATGATAGCTCTGTGAAACTTTAGTGAAATTTACACTTTGAGAGTTGTTTTTGATGCAGTTCCTTTCGACGGGTGGGTTGTAGACATTTTATCCGGCGACATTGTGTGCTCAGGGATGAAAATAAAGAACGCGTTTGTTCGGCCGTGTAAGGGTAACACTGATCGGTAGTTGCTGTGTAATCTGTGCTTGGAATTAACACTAAACACCAAGGAATTAACACTAAATGTACCGAGCTACAAATGTAACAAAGATTTAATTTATTTAGACTTTGCGCGGTTCTTATTGCAACGCGTGCTCTACTAAAGATATTTATTGAATCGTTGCTCGTGAAAGCATCTTTATAATTTCAAAAATTGTCAAATAAACAACCCAGAACCGATCATTTGACCGGTGGTACGTTTAGTGTTAAAGAATGTCCGTCCGACAACACCTCGTGATAAATTGTATTTCATAAAATCGTACAATTATCACATATTCTCAATTTTATTAATCACGAGTCCGTCAGTACCTCGCAGACGAAGCGATAAATCGTATTTCATAAACGACTGTGACATATTCTGAATGTAATTAGAATTTTAGAAGGCGAGATGGCAGCATTCACTAAGGTTGGTTTTTAATTTTCTAGTTTCTGTTTCGTCAATTAGTTTTGATTTTCTGGGAATTTCGGTGTTAAATGAGGAACAAGTGTTCAAGTGTAAAAGTTTGTTCGCCGTTCCTTGAGAGTCGATTTTTTTTTTCTTTAAATATTCGCAATCACGGTGAAATTGCTTGGCCGACTGCCAGTCACACGTAACCGCGTGTAATGAAGATGGATGTTGTTGTTCGGCAACAATTATCTGAAGGATGTCAATGCAAATTATTAATATGACATGCTTTATACTGTTAAAAATCTGCTATTCCCAGCTAAGAATTTCCTAATCATTTTAGTCCGTGATTTTTAAACAAGCTTTCATTCGATTCTGTCAAATATGTTTAATATTCCGTTCGATACTAACATACTGTTACATTATAAGAGTTCTAAACTCTTGCAAGATAATTTAGCAATATATTGCGTTGTTAGCCTTATTCTTGGGAAACCAACTTCGCACAGGCGTACTGCGTATATTTATTTTGTTAATTTCATTGACATTTGAATTTTTCCTGTGCTTCCACTCCGGTCTTACTAGTTTTCCACTTTCTACATTTAGGTATTTCCTCTTTCCCGAGGCATGTAATCATTATCCTGTGTAGCCCTGATCCTCCCACACAAGGATCGCTCCTTTATGCAACGCATTTTCGAAAGTCGTCGATTCGCGCGGGTCACCCGGTGGAAAAAAATTCAAGGATGCCGGAAAATTATTTCAAGATCACGTCAAAGACGGAGTATCACTCCGGGGAAAAAAAGTTGAAAAGGTCCTGGGAACTGTGTCAAGTCGAGCGCAAACAGCACCGATCCCGAAAGATACTTAACGAAGTACAGGTGTCCTTCAATTGCTTCCAATCAGGAAATTATTTCGGTAATTGTTTTTAACAAGAATCGCACAGATATATATATGTAATCCTGTCGTCCTTGCGCCGTCGACGAGGATAATATTCCACGCACGTTTCTTCGGGAAAGACGACTACAATAAAGTACATATATATATATACGTACGTATATACTGGTCAAGGACATTGAAGGTCACCATAAATCAGTCGAAACGATATTCCTCGAATTGAATATTAACGAGATTCTCGGAATCCCATAAAGTCGTGCTCAAAATATAATCACGTTCGGAAAGTCTATTAGTGCAGTGGAACTTATTAATCACGAAGCAATCGGTAATTTTACTATGAAAAATAAAAATATCGATGTTCTGTACTTTATTAAACGACGCTGGCACAATTGTCATTTTGTTATATACGTAATTTACTTCGCGTAGGCGTTCGCACGCGATCCGACTGCAAATGTTTAAACAATCAAGCGAAAAGACGATTTCAGAAGCACCGTGCACCGAAGATGGTAATTGCGAGCAGGGATAAATCGCGCGTTGTTTGCGGAGCTGACGTTATTATTAAGATCACGACCGTCCGATGGATCGTTCGGCGCGTGAACGGGGAAGATCGATAACCACTAAAGATCGTGTATGGAAGAGGGGGCTCGTGGCTTCTAAAGCAAACAGTGGATCGCGGCCAAATTCCCCTTGAAAATATACAACGTGACCGTTCCTGGTATTTCACCGCGAGAGAAGACGTACAAATAACGGCTATATTTTCGCGCTCGGGGATTTCGGAAAAAGAGCAGCATCCGGGCCGGTCTCTTGGCGCGTAATTCAAGTCCCCCGAGAGGATCACGCCAGTTCCAGAAATATTTTCCCCGTGATGGATTCTCTTTTCCAATTTTCAAGCGGCTTCCAATCCCTGCTGTCGATATTCTGAACGCCGCACATCGGGCGATTTGGACAAAATCAAGCAATTGTTTTTAAATTAAAGCTCAAACTTTGTAGCCGACTCGAATTAGCAACTATTCTTGCCAACACCTTTTTACAGAGTACGCCACGTTTCAATGGCCATCGATCGTTCGCGCATAATTAATCGTTTTGCATTATTAATCTTCCGTGCAGTATCTCAATGCTGGGTTTATTGGCGTAGACGAATTTTATGTGTGCTGCGAGTTAACAGCAGGCTTGAGTATTATTTAAATAATATATTTATGAAATAGAGAGGGATGTTATTTTAACCAGCCCTAGGCCTATGCCGACATTTCATTACAGTTTTCTTTCGATATAAGGCGATGGCTCGGGACCGGCTTTCGTCGTATTTCGGATGAAGAATCGTAAAAAGTAAAAATCATTTAGTTTTGATGATGAGGAGGATAGACAAGCAGTCGTTATGAGAGAAATTCGTCACTATGTTCTCAGTCATGAATATATGAATATTTGTCTAGGTCATTGCGTATTATCAGCGATTAGTAATTAATTGAGCAACGATAATAGTTCGAATATATTCATAATTTTGTATCATTGCATATGCAACAACCGGATTTTGATTCCCGCATGCGAATAAATGAATCGAGATCAGTATGTTTGGGAAACGTGGCGACTATTTTGAAATTGGGATAAATATTTCTTTATTTCATAAGGAAATAACAAATTCGGACGAAATGATGATGTAATCCGAAGTCATTTTGATTGAAAAATAAACAAACAATTGCTTGACTATTAAAATGTGTTACGTTGCCCAAAAAAATATTGTTTTCAGTATATGCTTTTATAGTCGGTAAAAATTGTACTCTAGAGTGATGCTTCGAGTTTCAATATAATTTATGAGATAACTGTGTTATAACTTGCATGGAGTATAATTACCGTAAAAGCTGGAGTATAGTAAATCTTGCTGACCTTTAGGGGTGGCTGAGCTCGAGATCGTGTTACTGGAATAATTGCTATTCTGGTATTTATTATGAAACTGGGCTCCATTTCGAAGAGTTGTTTCAATTTCTGATATGCATAATGGAAAACCTTTTTTCTTCGCGAATTTTCAGTAATATATTCACCCAAATAATTGATACAAAAATATACAGTGCTTCAATGTATTAGCACGTTTAAATATATTAATATACCCATCCATCTATATTTTATTTGCTAATGTATTATTGCGATTCAATACTTTGTTACAAACATTTAGGAGAAGAAAATAAGGTATAACAAAAATGGGTAAGTAACGTAAAAAACATTGAACGTTCAGAAGAATACACGAATATTCTCACATAGTTTTCAATTTTCTAAAGTTATTACCCATTGCCTTACAATCTATTAAATATGTATGTCATTAAGTTCTTCCAACCTGAAGTCTATTTTTCTATTATCGACGTTATCGACATTCTTTTTCTTATAGGACATTATGAACGACAAAGAAGCTCTGATGAAGGCAGCAGCAAAATAAATCAAAAAGCAAGCGGCTAAGAGAAGAAATAAATTTTCATTTCACCCCTGTTTCTCGCAGCTCCGGAGTTCCAGAATAATTTAATTTTAATAACCTACGAAAATCCTTTTGAGATACATGTTTTCAATGCAAAATGAATCCATTTGTCAAATTTCAGCTCAATCGGAATTGTCCGGTTTTCGAAACTATCGCCAAGAGTATAATTCTATTGTTTCCTATTTCCTAAAGCTGAGAAGAAATAAATTCGTGTTGAACGGAAAATTTGTCGTCGAGAAGGTGCGATCGAAGGGGAAAGCGACGAACGAGATTATTTCGTGAAATCGGTGTTCAAGGTCGACGAAACCGAATCCGACGGCCACAATGGCGATCGAGGGTGTGACCTATAGAAAGTAGGAAGGAACTCGCTGCGTTGTAACGAGACCGTGGGCCCCGCTGCGCGTGGCAATGATTAATTTTCATGGCGTGCTGGAAACGGAATTGATATGTCCCGTGTGACAGTAACGACGTTTGGTAAATAATAAATTGACGACACATCACGCTCTGCCGGTGACACATTTCCGATCACGGTGATAACGAATGGACCAGGTAGCTGAAACCATCGAAGGACGATTCCGCGTCGATTTGCATCGTCGGATCGGCCCGCTCGGTGTCTTCATTCATGGGCAAGTTGATGACGCGGACCGGTGACAGGTGTAAACCACCGTGAACCCGCATTTTTATCGATCCGTCTCATTCATGGAGCTTAATGGTGACCGAATCGGTCACGTGGAACCGCCGTTTTCAATGTGAACATTTCTAATCGCCGGGTGAGCCGGGTCTTTATGCGATTCCGTCGCGCATAAATCTTCCGGAACTGCGGCTACCAACGGTTTATTCGTGTTTTTCGTTTATTGCATCGATCAGTCGAGAAAAACGAGGATCATTGAAGTTTTTCCGTTCCTATACGAAAACGCGAGTTTGCATGAAAGAGTACAGTGACAATATCGCTACGGACCTATTTTCACAATTATTCACACTAATTACACTTCTTTTGGAATTTATTCAATTTTATTTAGACGAATTTGGTGCAATGTAAATGAATCTTTGAAACCGTACAAAATGCAGTGTTTACTCTGTTTCCCAAATGTCTGGCCGATAAAAGTCCCAGAACTACTCCACCTGCCGCAAGGTATAGTTATCTCCTCCCCGATATATGTCACTATCCGTGTTTTGTAAGGGTATTGAGAAAACACTGTACTAAGTTTATAACTGAAATTACTACAACTATTAAATAACGACGTAACTGCACTGTAAAACGATACCCTGCCGCAAGGTATAGTTATCTCCTCTCCGATATATGTCACTATCCGTGTTTTGTAAGGGTATCGAGAAAACACTGTACTAAGTTTATCACTGAAATTACTACAACTATTAAATAACGACGTAACTGCACTGTAAAACGATTTCTTGCCACTGCAAATTGAAGGAGCTATTCGCGAACATTGAAATAAACGTCGAACGAAATCTTTCGAACGTCACATTTCCAAAATGCACATTACAGTGCACATAACAATTAGGAGCACATGGCTGTACGAATTCGTCCAGTCGCAAATGTATTGCGATATTATTTAGTTGAATGTAGTCCACTGTAAATGAATGTTTCAAACCGTACAACTTACAGTATTTATGTCCCAAGTACCTGGACGATAAATGTCCCAGAACTACCCCCCTGCCGCAAGGTATAGTTATCTCCTCTCCGATATATGTCACTATCCGTGTTTTGAAAAGGTATCGAGCAAACACTGTACTAAGTTTATAACTGAAATTACTACAACTATTAAATAACGACGTAACTGCACTGTAAAACGATTTCTTGCCACTGCAAGTTGAAGGAGCTATTCGCGAATATTGAAACAAACGTCGAACGAAATCTTTCGAACGTCACATTTCCAAAATGCGGAGATCACAGTGCAGCCTGTGACACATAACGATTAGGAGCACATGTACGTAGGAATTCTTGCAGTCGCCCATGTATTGCGATATAACCCGAATAAAACGGGGAAACGATTTCGTGAACGGTGGCTATGCAGACGGACAGACGTCACCGAAATTGGAGCACCGAGAGTTCGGTGATTGAGCAAACTCTGTGCAGGAAGCAAATCACTGTCTTCCCGCGGAGGAACAAATCGCCGGAACAATCGGGAACACCTAGCAGCAAATGCAGAAGTAATAGCGGAAAATTCAATGGTAATTCTGCATAATTTTTAATTGAAACGGACGAACGTCGTCTGTGTGTCGTATTAAAGACGGCTTATCAGCTCGTGGGATCTTCGCGACTGGTAGTGTCGTGGAATCACCGAGACAGGCTAAAAATTGCTTAATCTGGCCGTTGGATCTTGCCATTATTCGGATAACAATAACGCGCAACGATAAACACTGGATGTGCAACAACAACGTAACATAATGTAGCATAATATTAACGTGATCCCGCAATAATTATTCTGCGCAATTATTTCGCTTACGTATGCAAATTTTTAATTTCAACTTTCGATTACATTCTCCCGTCATTTTCCATGACAATTTTAACTCACTTTACGCGAGACATTAATTCGAAATAAACAATAAAACTGAATCGACAGTATTTTCTGCGAAAATGTACAGGAAGGTTGCAATTTTCTGGTGGTTAATTAAAAGAATGTTAACGATCGTGTTGAAGTGAATAATTCGTCTGGGCCAAAATGGCGTTGGATATTGAAAGTTGATTGTATAAGTATAGTTCGTTGCGTTTAGCGTCGAGCGTATAAAATGAATGTTCCGCTGTCTGAGCTTGATTGGAAGACATATTGAATGAAAGAACGCGAGATGGACGTTTCGGCGACGCCGTCGGGAAGAACGTCGCTCGCCGCCATTGTTTATCAGTTCTTCGCCAATTGAACGGGACAATTCGCGCGGGAATTCTCGGTAACACTAGGCGGTGCTCAATTTGCTTAAAGACCAGCTTATTTACTGGTTAATAAGGATTAAATGATCCCGGTGAAGCGGTTCGAGGCGTCGCTCATCGCCTCGTCGTCTTCTGTTTTACGCGGAACGCATCGTTCCCGCTCGCGAACAGTACCGCGCGCGCGCGCTCGCGCCAACCAATTGACTAATTGACTTTCTCAAGGCGAAGAATGGACGCGTACGCAAATGAATTCCATTTTTCTCAGACAAAGGCGAACACTTCGAAGCTGTTAGCTCCAGCCGAGCACTTTGCTCTAGAGGAACTTGGCAATTGTTGTTGAATCATCGCGAAAGAATTCGTTTACGTCGCCAACGAACCTCTGGACTTCAACGGAAAAAAGAAAATCCAAAACTAAATCGAAAACTATAGTTGTTCGATTTTTTCGCTCGAAGACCCTGTTTAGACGAAGCTCCGATTTGTCGGAACTTCTGAATAAATATTTCTAGTGAAGGTTAGAGTCAATAATTTGTTCGAAGAATATGGAGTAAGTAGAAGAACATTTTTAATGAATGTATAACATTGTTGGTCGCCTTAGAAAATTTTTGGTCTTATTTCGAACATAATTTTGAAACAAGTTCATTTTACTCGTGCAAAGCAACGTTAACAATATCGAATGCAGTAACCCGATGAAAATCAAGAACAAAGGAGATAAGAATGTAACGTTCGATATATTGTTCAATGATTTTGTTAAATTAATACCTAATTATGCTGTAAATTTGTGTGTACTTTGAACACATTTAAACGGAATTTAATATGTTACCTAGTAACAGGAATGAAATTGTATTTAACCATCCCGTAATATAAATTATAATTCAAGTTGTTATAGTATAAATTCGGATATTGCACATCAATAATAATTAAACGTTCAATTTTTATTTAAAGTAAATATGATTATCTAAAACTCAGTATAAATGAATAGAAAATTTAATAGAAACTCTATTTTTCCTAGTGTAGAAATGAAATTGTATTGTATATAGTATTTTGTATATTTATTAAATTAATAAAATTGCTATTTCTGAACTTCAGATCAGTTTTTCTTCAGATCGACATAACCGACAATGTGTCATATTTCATGTTGCGTGTCAAAGGATTCACTAAAGTCGAATCCCAACAGTACATTTATTACGCGATGATTTATGTCGAGTGCAATAAATAGTAGAATCATTAACAGGAAAAACTCGTTTATCCGGACGTCCCGTTTTGTGGCACTGCCACAATAGAATACGTAATTCACTTATGAAATCTTGTGAATCGGGAAAGCTTTATCCCGAAGTTTAGATGCGAAGATTAATGTTTTCTGAGAAATCATTGCTGAAACGAATCCGGGATAAACCGGAAACCAGATAAATGAGTTTCTGCTGCGTAAAATCGTTCCGAGTAATTCGTTTCTCTGAATTCAGTCGTATCGATCAAGGAATAACCAGGCCGCTGTGCGAAACGTTGTAGAAATTCGTTTCCAGGTGGCAGCAGCTGATGCTTCCTTCTTTACCAACCGATAACGAAATTTTTACTAGAGTTTTTATACCTAATATACGATTTTGCACCTACATCTAGGGATTAAAAATATAGCAATTTATCGGATGAATCATAAACATTATCTTTCCTTGCATAAAACACAAATTATAAAAACGTTCAAAGCAGAATGAAAAATCCGTTTAGTGTGTTTCATGCGCATGTAAAAATTTGAGAAATTTTTAACTAAACGTATTTGCAAACTTTTCAGTTAATTTAAGCTCTTCGTTGGCTCACCGTGTCCGAATGTGTTAATCGCGATTAAATTATCATTCGATTATTCGTTCCATTCACATTACTGCAAATTTTCCATTGCGCATTGATTTGTGTTCTGTTCAATAAATATCTGTATCCTTCGATTTCAGATTTTCCATATCAAATGTACACAGCAGCAAGCATAAAGGTATCACGGAGCAATAAATTGTAATTTTTAACTTCAACTTCTGCGTTACCGTGACATGCGTTTATATTTTTGTGCGATGTATGAAAGCATATTTCTCGCGAATCGAGAACTCATAAATATTCAACAGTTTTTCTGACGTTCGCGTTCATCTACTTGACAGATAGACAAACAACAGGGAATCTGAACCGCACACAGTGCATTTACAATGCAAAGAAATTCGCTAGGTAACAATTGATCAAACAAGTCTGTCCCGGATTTCTCTAATGTAAACGCAGCTACAGGTTCTGCATCGATATTATCGTTAAACAATTCGATATCCTCGGATCCGTTCGCTGTCGGATCGGCCCGGAAAAATCTCAGGATAAAATCTCGTCGAGGTGTCCGAGTAATCGTGGAAGGCCGGTCCGATTATTCACGGGTTTCTACCACTTAAACGCAGCTCGCGCGCGTCGAAGAAGGGAGAAAGAGAGAGAGAGAGTGAGAGAGAGAGAAATAGAGAGGAACAGTGAGTGGATGGAAAGCTCTAAAAAGTTATTTCCCGGCGTTTTGGCCCGCTCGAAATTAGCAAAGCGGTGCCCGGGCGGCGGCCTGTACAGGGATCCATAAGGATCCCCGGTCCCGTGAAAATGACAGGAGGTTTTACGTAAGACGTAAGAAACGATTTTATTGCAACGGGCCGGGCGCACACAGGCGCAGACAGTCGTGCACACACATCAATGGAGGAAAGGGGGCGAGCCGCCGTGGCGTTTATAGCGAAACACGAGCCTATAAAATCCAGCAGGTTATCGATTGGACTTCTGCCTACTGCAAATCTGGATATGTGTTCTATTCACCTGGATATATCCGCGGTGTGGCACGCGATTTGGGTCAGTGGATCACATAACCGCATCTTTTCTCTCTCTCTCTCTCTCTCTCTCTCTCTCTCTCTCTTTTTTCCCTCCCATCGCAACTCAATTCTTCAATTAACCGGCCGCTGCGGTTCTACTGGGGACATACTTTACCCATTTCCGGAAGGGTGCATACTGATCAGACGCTGATCATCTTGTAATATTTTTAACGCCGACCCTGGACCTCGGAGAGGATTCGATCCTCGACGTGGACTCGGAAGAAGCGGCGTTTACGTATAGAAAAGAATTTTTTTTTCTTGAGATTTGTTTTGTGCGATTTGTTTTTATGCGGTATCTGAACGCCACCGGTGTTGGCATTACAACACCCTTTGAATGTTCTAAAGACGCGCGGAGTAGACGAGTAGTATTGAATTATGTGAATTTTGAAAATTTCTCCATGTTTAAAATTGAGAAATTAAATTTTTTTAATGTTTGCATGTGTAATTTAATTATTTGTTTTGTTTGGAAAGCACTTTCTCGATATTCCGTGAATCTTTGACGCATTTTCTTTAATATGTTGTAAAGAATTGTTTGTTATAGCTATTTATGAAGTTTCTGAATATTTTTGTGCGGCTTCTTTTATGTGGTTCTTATCTACCGCAAGAAAACAGGTTTGACTGTATTCGATTGTTTCTTATTAATGTTTTACTGACTTTAAAAGTACTGTTTTATTATTTTCAACTCAGTAAAAATGATTGCAAACAGAAATAAATGTCTAAATAACTCCCGCATCTTGCAATTAACGTGTTGGTAATTTTTACGACAAACTGCCTGCTTCTTGGAAGGAGTGCGTCCAAAAATTTATAAAATGTCACCGTTAAATAATACTACAGCAATTTAAGTGTACATTATTTCCGATTTCTTAAAATTGTTGATAGAAAAACCACGTACTCAGCTTCCAATTTTTGGAGATCGTAAATTTTTAATGTTCCGTAAAAAAGTAGCGTTCGTACAGCTCCTGTTTGTTTAAATTGCAAATTAGTTCGAAATTCCTAGAGTGTGCAGGACGTCGGAACTTTTTCCCCCGGGGATAAAATAATTTCCGTGATTCAATACCGAAGCTCCATTACACCATAAATTACTGTTCCGGACACAATGACCGGGTTTTAGCCGCGACGCCTCCTCCT
>CM052129.1:2800720-2837335 GCA_028454255.1 Halictus ligatus
AAAAATCTACAGAATTGCATGTTGAAAAATTAAAAATTTCTGGTTTCCTGAGGCAAAGTTCATTATGGCGGGTTAACATTTTCTTCAGTTAGTACTGTGCTGCTTACAGCACAAGATTCAGAAAACTGAACTGCTAACATTTATGTCAAAGAAAAGCAATTTGTGTCAGTTGTAAAAAACTGGAGCAAAATAGAACTATTTTTCTTTCTTTAATGATCTTGACGAGTTGGAAATAGTGTATTGCTGTTCTGGTTCATGTAATTTGCTTCCTCTTCTAAAATTTCATTTGCGTCATAAAGGCGTAACAGCCAATAGAATTATTTAATTAAACGTTTAATATGACTATCTTCTTACAAACGACTTCGTGATATTTTCTAGAAACTGAGCGACTGGCCTGACAATTACGGACGGCAGCGTACGTCAATCTTAAGATCCGCCATTTCTGAATAAGACACGGAGTGAGCAGGAGACACGACGATTGAGAATGGGCATTAAATAAAGAAATATTTGCGGACAAATACCCTCGATGCCAGCTGGCTGCGTAGACGGAACTTTCTTTGTCTACCGCCGAGAGCCTCTCCACTCCATTGACTTAAATAACAATGGAGGCGTAAAGGCAACAAGAGAACCATCGACTTTCTTGCTCCAATTATAGATTCGTCAGGCCGCCTCGCGATCCTCGCGAGGAACCATTCATCGCCGCACAACAATTCAACCAAGGACGGCCGAGATTTCCGAGGCGGACGATCGATCGAATTTATCGATCCTCGACATCGAACCGCGCGGCGACGATTTCGCACAAAAGTTGCAGAAATAGCTATCTTCACAGGTCCACCTGGATTGACGAGTTGCAAAAATTTGCGTTTGTTTGTCAACATTGCAAAGGCGTGCTCCTAAATTCCATTTTTACGTTCCTCACAATTTTTATTTTGTAATTTTTCTTTTTCTTAACTATTCAAAAAATTTCCGCTAGTTTAATGAGTATTTTAGTGAGTAGTTACGTATTTGTAGATAATTTAATAAATTATTTTGGGGAAAAGATTGGCTCTGCGCAATCTAGAAATTATATTTTTATTTTAATGTAGAATTTTAAATTATATATTACAATTTGATCATGTTTTGTTGTCTGGAAATAGGAAATAGACACTTTAGAAAGTCATGAGGCTTGATCGTCGTTCTTCGGCCGCTTAAAGGAGGGTTGATTGATTAAATGGAGGATTATAAGTGCCGCTGATGTCTCAATGACGCGCGGATCATCGGGCAATGGCGGCGAGGATAAACGAATAACAGCGTGGCTGGGCGCGTGGTGCACGGGTACGAAAATGTTGAGTCAGATTTATAAATAAGCCCCGTTATCAGATCCTTGCCGTGGCTATTTTAAGGTATCGACCAATCAGTGCTAAGGTCAAGCGCGCCCACGATAACCCGAGGACTATCAAAATTTATCCGGCGAACGCATCCTTGAGGTTTTGCTCGGTTAAGGGAGCCGCGGGACAATTAAGTCAGCGGTGACAGTATCGAAATCGTTTGCGTCATAGGGAATATAATTTATTGAAGATTCGAAAACCATTTCACACGAGCACGGAATATAGTATCGTTCGACCGGGACGATTTCATTCGAAAATCCTTTCCATTCTATCGAGGTACGGTATTTCGAAAAATTGGAGAATTAAAAAAAGAATTGAGTTTTCTGTGAAATAGAGAATAAAATATTTCGTAGTGCATCGATCACTCGAAAGCACTCGAGGTTCACAGGGCGGAGATTTTAATATTTGAAAATCGAAATATAGCTCGGTAATAATGCAATGATAATATACAAGAGTATTCTAGCACGGAAAAAATATAAAATCAATTTGACTTTTCCTTCCGACTAATTTTCTGGACAATTTTTATTGTGTATAATTGTTCTCTAATAATTTTGCAAAAATTATAATTGACTTCGCGTGCTTAAATTGAAAATACTATAATAATAATGAGTTAATTTAAAAAAGGATGAATTCTTTCATTCATTTTTCGTGCATCTCACGGAACTCTAAGGCATTCGAGCATGATTCATACAAATGCGACAAAAATTCTTCGGAGGACAAGGGAAACAGTTTATTTGTCTAGTGCATTGTTCGGTAAACTGCATTACTTTTCATTTTCTAAATGCACGATTTCCATTTCGAATCTTTTGTTATGTCATCGATTTCGTAAGCGACACTCGTTTCTTTGCATAACGTCTAGGCGTATATGCGAGCTGGATGCACAGCAGGGAGGACGTCATTGTGATGACACAACGATGAAGTATTGATGCAGGAATGTATTCATTCATGCGACGGTGCGCTATACAGAAGTTTGTGAAAGAAATCAAGCTTCACGGATAATCCATTAGGTAAAAGATTATACGGAAACTAGTGCATAATTTTATTTTTAGAATTTCCCTACACTTAGGTCACCATTCCATCCTTGTACTCTGTTTAGCCTTACTCTCTACTGCGTTTGAATTTTGTTAATTAAATTGCATCAAAGTTGATACACGAATCAAAGTTAAAACTTTCCTGCAATTTTCCCATTCAATTAATTTAAATATTTTCACCGCACGATTTCATCGTTTCGAAAGATTGCTTTAAATTAATTTGCACGTTTCTATTACCACAAATATAATTTTGAAGGGAGGCTTTTTTTATCGCGCAGACTATAGGAAGTATTGCGATTTCAATTTGTATCAATAATAGAAGAGAAAATCTGATCTTTCGATTGCTAGATCGCAACGTTATTGTTAAGTGAATTTTTCAAACTTTAATTGAAGTGTCAGTAACGCCTCATGTTCGTAAAAAAAGTATATTACTTGCAGGGCTGTATATACTTTAAAATTGCGGCTCCGGTGATAAAAATCATAGTGAGAGTTCCATTACCTTATGCACGCTAAATCAGACGATGAGGAATTTGAACGAATTTTACTAGCGACGGGAAAGTACGTTTTGCATATGTTCTGTATTTTACGAAATATTCAAATTACGATTTTAAAGGGAAACTCAAAATTAAGTTTACTGATTAAACTGCGAATTTCATGCTTTTACGAGAAAAATTCGGTCATACAACCGAGAATGATTCGTTCCTTCGCTATTAACACTAGAACTACCAAACCCTAAATGCAACTGGCAGACATCGCCTCAAAATAACAACAGAATTGCATTTGTTTAGATCTCGGATCAGTTTTGCTGAAATATCTATTTCGACAGAGAAGTTTATTGAAAGATGTTCCCCTGGAAACGTATTTATAATTTCAATATTTCTGAAAGAAAAAATGAGGAGCAAGTCGTTTCGACCTATCCGGTAGTTCCAGCGTTGAAACAGCTGTCCGTCCCAAAATTTGCTATAATAAATCCTCGGCTAGTAGCTGTTATTACGTGTATATGAAAAAAAAACCATTGACAATCGAGAGTAGAATTCCGAATTCGGCAGTCGAGCGTTCCCGAAATTCCTCGCCGTAGTTACGTAACCACCCCCGCGTTACCGATTCGCGTTTCTCATGGTGAAGGGGTTGGGGCGCGACGCGGGCTGACCCCATTAGGGTACTTTTACTTTCCATCAATCTACAGGGTGGCCCGTGTATCATACTCCGGGACGTTGCTGGACGATGGAAAAGGTCGGCACCGAGCGACGACGAATAAATTTAGCGAGGCGAAAACCGGAGCAAGAAACCAGCGACGGAACGAACGACGGGGGGCGAGAGAGAGAGAGAGAGAGAGAGAGAGAGAGAGAGAGAGAGAGAGTGCGAGAGGATTGAACAAAGAGCTTTGCTGCCTTTGGAAATTGGAAACATGCCAGTGGCGCTATCGCACGGTGGATAGCACAAGTCGTTGAGGGCGAGGGCCGACGAGTAACGGGTGACATCTAGTCGCGGGGAAATATTGAACGTAAAAATGGCGACCAAAGCAACCCCATCCGGCTGACAAAATTCCCCGATCGAAATTTTACTCCTGTTCCACCCCATTGAAATCCTCCGCGCAGAATTCAGATCCGTCACTGTGACATTAATCCCTCGATCCGCCTTCGTCGAATTTCTCTCGTTCCGGGTGGGTAATTAACACACGACCCTCGCTTTCCCAAAATGTTTCTTAACGTTCTCCAGAACAGCAATTTGCAATTTAGTACGGCATTTATTCGGAGCCAGTCGGTTGACGAATGCGTTTCGTTTTACAGGACCCATCGAACATATGTGTCAATGGCGTCCTCGATTGTTGATTCGACGTTCTATTCGTCGGGGAAGATAATTAGCACATGACCCGTGGAGAATATTGCGCTGTTCGCACGGTAATCTTTTTCCACGTTTACTGATGCAACGTTCCATGGGAACGTTGGTATTGGTTGGTCTTGAGATTATCACGACAAAGTTGTAGAACGCGGGCTCGGTTTGTTTTTGTTGTAGGACCACTTGAATATATGTGTCAACGATATCCCCGCTTGTTGTTCATTCGATTTCTCATTGCGGAAAGATAATTAACGGGTGATCTGCGAAGTGTATTCAACCCCTCGTTCCCATTTTTCGAAACATTCGCATTAGTTTGCAAATTATTTTCTTGATAGCTACAGTCAAACGTCTTTGTTCTGAATAATTGCCTAATAGAACAAGAAAATCTATGTTTACTGTATGTCAACAGTTCAAAAGATTTAAAAAAAGATTTCCGAGACACGGAGAAGACTCGAAATTCCGAAAGAGTTGATATTAACACTAGGTTTACGGGGCACTAAAAGTGAGTATTTTACATTACTTTATAAAACTAAACAGAATGTGTTTGTTCCAGTTCTTAACCATTTTTAAAATAATATATACCCGAAGAAATAAATTTGTTGAGTAATTCCACGTAGATGGATCTTCACAATCTCAATAACCGTGAATTAAAAATATTAGAATCCGTCATTTTGACGGGATCCGTGAACCTAGTGTAAATATTGTTGACTGTATCAGTCTGGCGAGAAATGATTATTCAACGTCCACCGATTCTAAAAATAATTGTAAATCAATATTATGTAATTTTAGTTTATATATTTTAATGTGGCTATAACTGGTCCGTGTAAACGGCAAATTCTGGGTGTAATTTAACAGAAATAAATAAACCGACCATGCTAATATTAACTCGCTGCGTCGCTAATTCGCGAAATATCTTCTTGACCCTAATCGATGTGAATTCGGTTAGGAAAATTGGTGAATGAACACAGTTCCACTGGGACCATTTAACGCGTTAAACGGTTTATTAACACTTGGTGCATTAATTATAAAATACGTATTAGAAAATGTACAGCTACTAAATTAGCATGTGCCACGAATGCGACAGAAAAGCAATAACAGAGAACATTTAAAAATTAGTATAATTAGTATGGGCACAGTATTCGATACCCCCACAGTAATTGGGTCCCTGAGCCTATGAAGAGAGCGTCGAAAAGTAAAAGAAAAAGTCATTGTTAACGGCACGTATCTGTTAGAAAAGACTACTTCGAAGACGCCCACTTTGATATAGAAGAATATGTTATTAATAAATTGTTGTGTTAGTTGTCTCCAGGTGCCAGGTATTTTTTTTTTATCACAGCTCGTGTATTCTATATCGACGTACACCATAAACGCAGAAGATCATAAATAGCTTTTGTTTTCTTTCTGAAATCGTAGATCCGAGGCATTATACGATTAACTTTAATTGATTAGCATGTTCGGATCGTTGTCGAGCGTAACGTTTGCTTAATGAATCATTTCTAAATGTTAATCAAACCGTGAACAAAACAATCGTTATGCGTTATAACGATCCGAGCGGATAATTATTTATTAAATTGTAGTGGCGGAACATGGTCATATATCGTCCGATAATCATGAACTGGAATTTATCCATTTGCCGTCTTTGGGAATTTATTGAGTTAATGTTATTTTATTCGCTCATTCCAGATGCAACGCGGCGACCGATATTGATATTTGCTCGTAGCAAATAAAAGATTTCATCAAATCTTGTTAGCATTTTAATTGGAACTCGTACTTTGAAGGATTACTTTGGGCTTTTTGATGCATTTTTTATTAGACAGTACTTGTATCCGGTGGAAAAGTGGAACAGTTGAATCGTTATTGTTTTTTGTTTGTTTAACCCCAGTCCTCGGGTCCGCGATGTGACATATATCGTGTAGGACTACCGTGTTCTTGTGACCCCGTCGAACGTAGAAAAGCGCGCCATGTTTACACCCTACTCGGAGCATGTAGGCAAGTGGAGGGGGTAGGCGAACTGACTAAGATCGTGTAGCTCCGTTCGACTCAGATCAAGGCTTTATAATTGTGTTTGTTGAACTTAGTGCATTAATTGTGTTCGATAAGAAATGAAGAGAAATTAAATGTTACTGTTTGTAGTGATTTAATGGCTGTATACTTTCAATTTTCGGTAATGTATTTATAAAATTTAGTGCAGAAAGAATTTTTTCCAAGGAAACTGACAGCATTTCTAAAAGGAGTATGACCTCCCGTGAAATTCCGAGACGCCATTTTGTTCGGTTTCTAACTGAACGAAATCTCCTAACTATAAACGAACTGTTTAAACAAAAACGTGATCGCGTATTGTGGCGCATGGGTCACCGATAACATACAGAAAAGTTTACAACATTCTGACGATAAGTGAATGTAATTTCACAGTCACGGTGAACTACTTGGCCTGAAAACTATGCCACGTCCTATTTCGTTGGCCACCGGTGACCCACAGAAGCATTTATAACAGTTCGAACTGCTCGATAAGTAAATCAAAATTTCGCGAACCTAATAAATTGTTTAATTACCAGTTTGTGCTCGATCAAGTTTACGAGGAACTTATCCGTTCCACGATATTTCACCTCGACGCCGCAAACTATCACGTAGTTTTCGATATATGTCTTTATTAAACACAATGCAATTCGGTGATTTAGTTCACTAAAAATTAACGCTGTCGTTTCATAGTTTATTCCACGTAATATAATTCATTTCATATCTGAAGTCGAATGAAATGGTTATTTGCTAGTTTCAAGCATGAAACGATTTATAATCATTCGATGAAAACCCTCAAAATGAATGTTTTGAGTTATTTAGCAATTTATATTGTTATGTGGAATCTATTTTTCAAGCAGCAAGCAAAGTTCATGATCTCCGCGAATTTTATGCAACGCAACTTAATAATAATTATTTTAAGTCAGAAAATTGTCTGGGCTCATTTTGAAATGTGAAGCTTCAACTTTCGCATATTCGGAATTCGCGCTTTTCAAAGATCATTTTCCACCATGCAGCACGTGGAAAAGTGGAGACAATACTGTTTAACACAATTTCATAAATTGTCTCTACAGAAATCGGACATTTTTTCGTGATTTCTACAAATGAAATTTCACGTTCACAAAGACGTGTAAAAACTTAATACGATTAGTTTGTTGATTTTTTATTATCGTTTTTCTTGTCTTCTTAATGCTTGAATAAAATTAATCGAATCAAACTAACCTAGACACACACTAAACACACACTGGACATACTAAACACGCACTATACACACAAACTAAACAACAAAGGTCTAACCGTGCAACATCTCCGCATCGTATCTTGACAATTATAACAATTTCGTCCCGGAAAAAAATTATGCAACTTCCGTAAGAAACGTTTATAAATTTACAAAATTATCGAAAAGACGTATCCTCACTTTCCCACCTGCTGAATTTTATAAAATCGCATTTTCTCAAAGAAGGAAACCGTCAAATGAAGCTTTAACCTCGTGAACGGCGGATCTCGGGTCAATTCTGACCCAGCACTTAAAAATCGTGATTTCACGCGTCTATCGAAAGTTTCTCCCCCAAAAAATGGGACTGACAAAAATAAACAGCGCTGTAAAAGGACTTTCGAGCACTGTCAACGCAAAAATGGTCGAGCAGGGAAAAGTTTGAAACGAGCCCGGCTAGTACGATTTATTCTCGCGCGAGATTATAGCAGTTTGTTGGCAATTTTTCCGCGGCAATTTAGCGATCCTTCAATTTCGCTCGGAAGCTGTACGCATAGAATAAAAAAAAAAAAACAGGCGATAGAAGAGCCGCCGTAATTTTGGCATCGCCGCCGCTAACCATCCGAAGAGAGTTCGGCATTATTGCCGAGGTAAGCTCGTCCGAGCGCCGTTAATGAAACTCCGCGCGTCCCGGCATGCATCAAAATGTTTCGCGTATTTATTAAACGTTCGAACGGCGCCGAGCGAGCCTGTCAAGCTGGCCGGAGTCGGCGAGAGGGCCGATTAAGCAAGTAATTACATTTTTCAAGCGGCAGGAACACAGCGGCTTCCAATAATTGGTATCGTTACTAGGACGCGGGTCGCCGGGAGACTCCGCGACCCGGCCGGGGGCGGGGGGGGGGGGGTAGGAGTCTAGGGACACGGGTCCTAGTGACAATAGGGACCATTGAAAACCGCCGGGGAACACGCAACCGTGCCCGCGGTCGAGTAAAGCTGGAAGAGAAAGTAATTTTGTTGGACTTACAAAGAAAATGGCCAGGAGGTTTCGAGCTTCTGTGACGGACGCTTTTCGTGTTTCGCGGCATGACGGTTCTCAATTCCATGGCAACTGCATCAAAAGGGAGAAGAAATATGGTCAGAATTAATTCGCCACGTTCGACGAGCCCGGCCCGGCCCGGCACGGCGCGCACGGGAAGCTTGTGTTTCGCAATTTTTCCCAGCCGGACACCGGTTTCGCCCGCGGTGGCAGTTTTCTTTCCGGGAAATTTCGCTGCCGCTGGAAAGTTCAAACTGCGGACACCTGAATTTCCGGCTAGCTTGCTCTATGTCTTTCTCGAAGTTGCCCGGAGTATTACTCGCAATTGTGCGACATAATCGCCGGAAACCGTGTCCCGGACAGCGTCGCCGTCGAGCAGGATTATTAAAAATGTTTGCTCGCCGGTTATTCGAATTAATCGGGGCACGCATCTTCGGATAATGGAACAGTCGAAACAGGATAATGAAACGGTTCTGCTATGTCGAACGGGATGGTATAATATTGCGCTGTTGCTATGGAGACACGTTCAAAAAACGATTAAAGCGAACAAGAGAGCTAGAGCGTGCATCGTTACGAGTGACTACCGGTGCGACAGATCTGGGAAAATCTATTTTCTTTGTAATCTGGAAACTTGAACGTGATTTCCAACTTCTACCAACAGGATTCGTAAGTCGAAAGTTCATCCAACCGCGCGGAGTAACTAGATTCCACCTTGCATGTATAACTTATTAACTGAATTGAAAAACATCCACTAGAATGGCGCATTTTCGGTGTCATTTTCTCACTTCAAAGATTATTTAACACGTCGACTGCCGTGTCACCCGTATGTGGGTGACGGACATATTTGTCCATGTTTTAAAATGAATTTTTACGTTAATGTATTCATTGTACCAAATTGAATTAGGATCTGTAAAATGCGAGAAAGTTGGAGGACTACTCGATATCGTACATTTAATTCTTCTCAATTTTTATTTCATTAAATAACTTACTTCGATTTTATGGAATTTTTCAGGTTTCTAGTTTGGCAGTCAAAGTGTTGAACACAGTTCCATATTAACCCTTAGCACTCGAATGGCGACTGTAAGGAGCCATTAAAAATTGCTGTATCGTTATTACAAATATTCTTTACATTATTAAATTTGTTTGTATTTAATAAGTCACTAAACACTTCAGTATTTTACCAGTAAATGGCACAATTTTTATATATATAATATGAAAAATATATATAGAAGGGAATATTCTAGGTCGGAAGAAATGTTTCATTCTGGAGTTAAAATAACTTCGAGTGCAAAGGGTTAATAACGTAATATTAATTCTTCAAACTTCGAATTTTCTTTCGAATTCGATTTGACGTAAAAATACACACGGCAGTTAAAAAAAAATCACAGTTACATACCTCTAAACGTGTGAAAAATAATTCATTTATTTTACAAAAGAAATACCGGGTAGCTAATGACCGCAGTAGTATGTACGCAGCGGATATCGAATAATACAGTGATTTCTCCATATACGTCGCCAAGGCCTGGATGATAAACGTCGCGGAATTATCCCCACTACCGCGGGGTGTACCACGTGAGGGGTCCGAAGCTCGAGAGGCCTTGGACGCCGTGTAAACATAACACGGCTTGGGTGTGTCTCCTGTACGATACACGTCGCTGACAAGACCCGTGTTGTTGACATATATCGAGAATTCACTGTATTCATATTTTCGGTGGTGGTCCGGAATCCCGCCGATTTAATCGAGGTTTTCCCGGGCGTTTTCGGGCAGATATTTCCACTTTGCTGGCCTATTTCCCGAGTCGCAATAAAATCTGATGGCAGTGTGCAACGGCGCACAGTGGGTAATTTGAACAAAATCGGATTCAAAATCACAGAACTTTCGATAGAAATGCGGTAGAGCGATGAAATTTTTTTACATCAAAGCTCAAACTTTGTAGAATACGGGAAAAATAGGGAGATTGTGGTACGAACGTTTTTTAACCTTGAGGAAATTCGTTAAACAGAAAAAGAAAGAAATTCAAGAAAGTTTTGGTTTTTCCAATACCACGCGCGGAAAAAATTTTTTTTAACATGATGTACATCGTTTCCCATAGACTTTTTGCACGCTAATTTCAAATCTGGTCTCAAAATTTGTCTGCGATCTCAGGATTTTGCAAAAAATAGATTTTTGTGCCAAAAACTGATGAAATCACTTTTTCGTAGAGATGATTGCATGGTAATGGTCTCCCTATTTTTCCGATATCCTACAAAGTTTCAGCTTTAATTTAAAAAAAATTTCATCGCTCTACCTTATTTCTATCGAAAGTTCCGTGATTTTGAATCCGACTTTGTCCAAATTACCCACCGTGCGGCTCATCCGCGAAACACCGTTCGCGATCAGGTCCGGTGCCAGCGCACGGCGTTCTTGGTGCGGGAATGTTATTAAAAATTTTGCATCACCTGGTCCCGATCACAATCCCATAATGCAGTGATTAGGCGTGCGAGCTGTATCGAGCGCTAGGCAGACAGAGGCATTACGTGCTCGTAAATGGCCCAGTCGATACACGACTGCCAGCCTTGGTAAACTTCGACGCCTCGCAACCAAGCGACCGGCTAACTTTATTGCATATCCACTTACACCCACACCCACACACATACACACACACATATGCACACGTACCCACGCGGTTAGGATTTTGTTCACCAGCGATTCTCGGGTTTGGGGGAATTTGCGAATTAGCCATCTTCTACCTGGACGACATTGACCTTCTCACCTTATCCGCACTTCGTTAACCAGTTCTGCCATAAACGCGGCGAACTATGCGACGCCGTTTAGCGATTCGAGGCGGCACGGATAAACAAAACATCAACGTGCTCGTCACGTCACAGGCGCGGCCGCGACAGTTATTGACTTTGCACGCCAGGCCGAGAGAGACTGTGCCGCGTACAAACGGTTCAGTTTGTGGGATCATTTGCGCGTTTGTTCGCCGCTACTGACTCCACTGGTTTCGACTGTTGCGGGGTAATTACCGCGATAGTCAACCATTTAACCCTTCGGCTCGAAAGGAATTGCTTTTACGCTATTACCAGCCGAGGGTGTTCTTGCTTATAATTTCTTTGGTTTGCACTATTTTCATTCGGAAGGTCACCTTCACGAAAGCGTCTATTGCAGAAGGTCGTTCAAAGTCGTATCCAGATCTGATCGCATTAGATAAAGAATTTTATTTAATGTTTACAGTATTTCTGGCAAAGGTGCCGAAAGATACGGTTAAACATTTGAAACAAAAATTGTCTCAGACTGTCTGTTGCTTATAATTTCTTTGGTTTGCACGATTTTCATTCGGAAGGTCACCTTCACGAAAGCGTCTATTGCAGAAGGTCATTCAAAGTCGTATCCAGATCTGATCGCATTCGATACAGAATTTTATTTAATTTTCACAGTATTTCTGGCAAAGGCGCCAAAAGATACAGTTAAACATTTTAAACAAAAATTGTCTCAGACTGTCTGTTGCTTATAATTTCTTTGGTTTGCACTATTTTCATTCGGAAGTCACCTTCACGAAAGCGTCTATTGCAGAAGGTCGTTCAAAGTCGTATCCAGATCTGATCGCATTAGATACAGAATTTTATTTAATTTTCACAGTATTTCTGGCAAAGGCGCCAAAAGATACAGTTAAACATTTTAAACAAAAATTGTCTCAGACTGTCTGTTGCTTATAATTTCTTTGGTTTGCACTATTTTCATTCGGAAGGTCACCTTCACGAAAGCGTCTATTGCAGAAGGTCGTTCAAAGTCGTATCCAGATCTGATCGCATTCGATACAGAATTTTATTTAATTTTTACAGTATTTCTGGCAAAGGCGCCAAAAGATACAGTTAAACATTTGAAACAAAAATTGTCTCAGACTTCGAAGATTCATTGAACGGAAATTATTGAATAAATAAATGGAGCTGATTCTACCTTAAGAAAATTATTCTGTATTCGTATTCACGAAGTCACAGTGAAGATATTGTTAACTAGAAAAATAAGAGAGAAGATTTTTAAATTAGATTAGCATTGTCCCACTAATGCCTTTACCCAATTACAATACTACCTGTATGAATACTCTCGGTGCTCGCAGTGCGCTTCTAAATGGCGAATAAATTACAATGGTTGCCAAGAGCAACTCGAGTTTTTCAAGTGCCGGGATAGCACTCCCTACGGTCGGTATCTCGGCAAGAAACTTTTGAACCAGTCTTTGTCAACAATTCGAAATCTGCCGGGGTACATTCTTGGGAAATTCTTGAAGCCACTTTCTTCCCGTTCCATTCTGGAACTGGACAATAGGGATGTTCTCGTTTGCTTCATTCATAAAACCGTAACCCTCGCTCCTGCTTTTTTCACTCGACGTTTGAGAATAACTTTTGCGCCGCCACGTGACTCGAGATCAAAGTCTCGCCTGTTTAAAATTGTTCAAATCTGACCTCCAAAAGTGTCTACAGACGTTCGTTCAACGTGAACATCGCAGGATACACGATCCAAATTTTTATACAATTCAGTGAGAAAAATGGATACTCCTTTAATTAGAAAAATACGATTGTGCTCTGAATACTTGATTTTTAGTGATAATTGTATGCACCTTATAATGGTAATTATAATTCGACTAGTAAAATTGAATTCAATGTTCAATAATATTTAATTTAACACTGAGGAAACCAACTATTTAATGTCAACTAATCTAATATTATGCGATACTATTGAATACTGTTGATTCATTGCTATAGAATATTAATATACTAGTACCTGTAGCTTGCTAACCCTTCGACGGCGGAGCCGGGGTCCACTCTGACCCAGGAAATCGTCACGTTAAAATCGTCATTTAATTGCACAATTTTTGGTGAATAAATCTGCGAAAATTATCGTTAAAAATATGGTTAAAAAAAGTTGGTAAACAGAGCTGTGAGTGGTCGTAAAAAATATGAATTTTGAAGGTCCGCCGTTAATTTTGTCTGTATGCTAATGGTACTGTTTTTGCAGGTCCCTCCGAAATAGTTGACACTTATCGACGGACGCATAATTCGTCGAAAGATTTCCCTTCGAGGGCGCAATAAAGGAACTTCAGGTGGCCGTATTATACTGCATAGACTGCCAAAAAGCGAGTCGCAAAAGGTCGCGGAACTTCGTTCGACGGAAACCACAATTTCCTGAGGACACATCATTCGATCCCCCCGAAGTTATTGATTCCTTTACCGGTTCCACAATGCTCATTGTAACCCGTTTCAACGAGCAAGAACTCAAAGAAACCCTAAAAGAAACTTTGTCCAAATTGAAAGGGGAACGGAAGCAAAGTGTTCCGGAAGCTGGTCCCGCCCATTTTCAACTATCCGCGGAGCAGGCAGCCATCAATTTACAACAGTTTCAGGTGAGAATGCACCTAGATGGAGTCCTTTTGTGACGTGCAAGTTCATAGGTTTCTTCTATTTTTTTTTCCAAGCCAGGGAATAGCAACAATACGGTATTGTTGTGGCTCCGTCGGCGCGCACGCCGCAACGATAAAGCACAGTTATTGACACAACGGTATTTACGAGTAATTAGACATTTATTAACACTCCTACAAACAGAGAGTCCGTGCTGTTTAATTTAAATAATGATGCTAGAACGCTCATGGAAACCCTGTCTTAGTGTCAACGTGTTTTTTCTTTAAATGCTAATAAAAAATAATATTGAAAAGTTAGCGGAATAATGTTTCTCCTTCTGCCCATGAAAGAGTTAAAAGTTTATGCAGTATTGTAACCATTGTAAATATAGTTAGACGAAGGATGTAATTCATTTTAGGTTAGGTTTAGGTGAAACGTGTTTGGAAACAGACTTTTACGTACAGAAATATTATGCATGAGATAGATGATGATTGTCGAAATATCAACTGTTTCATTCGCTTTGTTGACAAATAAACAGATTACATTGTTTCAGATTAAAAATTCGAATTCGGCAGTATTTTAAACATTGTAAATATAGTTAGACGAAGGATGTAATTCATTTTAGGTTAGGTTTAGGTGAAACGTGTTTGGAAACTGACTTTTACGTACAGAAATATTTTGCATGAGATAGATGATGATTGTCGAAATATCAACTGTTTCATTCGCTTTGTTGACAAATAAACAGATTACATGGTTTCAGATTAAAAATTCGAATTCGGCAGTATTTTAAACATTGTAAATATAGTTAAACGAAGGCTGTAATTCATTGTAGGTTAGCTTTACGTGAAACGTGTTTGGAAACCGACTTTTACATACAGAAATATTTTGCATGAGATAGATGATGATTGTCGAAATATCAACTGTTTCATTCGCTTTGTTGACAAATAAACAGATTACATTGTTTCAGATTAAAAATTCGAATTCGGCAGTATTTTAAACATTGTAAAAATAGTTAAACGAAGGATGTAATTCATTTTAGGTAAGGTTTAGGTGAAACGTGTTTGGAAACTGATTTTTACATACAGAAATATTTTGCATGAGATAAATGATCGTCGAAATATCAACTGTTCCATTCGCTTAATTGACAAATAAACAGATTACATTGTTTTAGATTAAAAATTCGAATTCGGCAGTATTTTAAACATTGTAAATATAGTTAAACGAAGGATGTAATTCATTTTAGGTTAGGTTTAGGTGAAACGTGTTTGGAAACTGACTTTTACATACAGAAATATTTTGCATGAGATAGATGATTGTAAAATATCAACTGTTTCATTCGCTTAGTTGACAAATAAACAGATTACATTGTTTCAGATTAAAAATTCGAATTCGGCAGTATTTTAAACATTGCAAATATAGTTAAACGAAGGATGTAATTCATTTTAGGTTAGGTTTAGGTGAAACGTGTTTGGAAACTGACTTCTACATACAGAAATATTTTGCATGAGATAAATGATTGTAAAATATCAACTGTTTCATTCGCTTTGTTGACAAATAAACAGATCACATTGTTTCAGATTAAAAATTCGAATTCGGCATGGAAAGCCGTCTAGGTCGGGAAATTCTTGAGTGAAAAATGGCGGTCCACCGGGACCCACGGAAGCATCGTTAATAAATTTGAAAAATCGCGTCGCGGGTCAGACGTGACCCAGCTCGGACTTGCTTATGAAACAGCTCGCGATATTACGATCTCGGGTCGGTTTTTGCTTCGGGAGGGAAGCTGGACGAGAAATTTATCTTCATATATATCTGTTTCTTTTTCGTGGCGTGGAATCATCGATTTTTCGATCTGCCGCGGATAACGGCACCGCTCTCCATGCATCTCATATCGTTCGGCCCGGGCAAATATGAGAAAAGGAACCTTTGATTCCCCCGAAAATTCCCGTGGAACCGGGAATCCTCGTCGACACGGTCGACGAACCGAGCATAAATTGTCTGGAGACGCGTATGTACGAGGAGTATGTTTCACAAGGGACGCCTAGAGAGATTGTGGATCCTTAAATAATTCATTAGCCGTCGCGCAGAGATTTGCCTCGTGGCGAAGAAGTAACCCCGGGGATGGAGACATCGGGAAAATGAATCGTCCGCTGCGTAAAGCGAGCAGAGAGAATGCAATAACCTCGAGGACCGCCGAAGTACGTATTAGGTGCACCAATAAGTAACCCCCGACACCAATTTTCTCGAATGTACCATGTTTTTACGTACTTCTCGCAATTACTTTAGCCGAGCTGTCGGAGTGATTGGGTTTAAGGGAGGGACTCGTGTAACACGCGCTGGAAACGGGGCAATATTTCTGGAAAAGTAGTACACCGTACTGGGATACATTGCTGCCTACTTAGAAAGTGGAACATTTTTTTTTACACCTGCCGGAAAGGGCCCAGGGGTTGGTTAAGGGGGTCAGAAACGTCTCCCAGCCAATTTTTTCCGTAAATGGCTCGATCGATGGCTCACCAAGAAGGAACCATTTCTGTCAAGTTTCAGCCCTATACCTCGTCTGTGAGGGTAGTTACGGGGAAAAAGCGAAAAACCAATATTTCCCCATTTTCGGCATCTAATCGCACCCAAAAATTTTCTTAAAAATTTCAGTAATTTAACACATCGAACCACATGTACATGAATTTTTCTCGATTTTTCGGTTGCGAACTTTGGCGGTGAAAAATGAAAGACATCTTTCTGACCTGACCTTTCTGGAAATTAATTCAATAATAAGATCACTGTCACCGGTTTTTTTAAATACATGCTGGATGTAGCATCAACTGATCCATTCTTTTTAAGAACAAATTTTTTTTAGCAGAATCCAGTAGTATATCCGCTAATCTTTTATTAAATAAACTAGTTATTTTAGGAGAATCCAGTGTCATTGAAAGTCTTTCGAAGCTGGAAGTCCTGTTCGAGGTGTGTGCATGTTTAACAAACACGAAACGGCACAAACCGTCGCAACGGGGGAAAAGTTACGTTTGCATACAGCAACGTCGCGCGCCGCTGTTTTAAGCTTATCAGAGACCGAAAATTATAACAGGATGCGCCAAAACGCCCAGTCCCGCGGCAAAGCGCTTTTTGACCCAGAAAGCGGGCTCGCGAGGCCGGTTTCCTTTTCCTCTTTTAAGGAGCTTATCTCCGAGAACAATGATTTCTGCACATTTTTGCCGCGCGCGACAATCGTTCCGGATATCTGTCTCTCGTTCCTCGTTATTCCATCGAACTTTTTTCATACCAGGTTTCTCGAATTCATTCACACCGTGCAACATTAAATACGACAATCGTATTCGTCTCGGAACATTTTTCAGCGCAGAGATATCGGAATGAAGTTGTCGATTGCTTGGCGGCTACGAAAGATTGATAAGAGGCAGGACCGGCTGAAAGCGACCGGTGATAACGCAACATTCGGCCCCATAGCTGTCACCCGATACCCTACTCGGTGGGGTAACAAAAATTCGAAAGCGTCTCGTCTCCGCCGGCAAATAAATCACCGGACTCTCGTACTCCAACCCCAATTTCGAATGTACTCCCGAAACTTGCCCGGCGGACTCTATTTTTCGTTGGGGTGGCTCGCGATCCCGTAACGGGGGCGGAAAACATTCCTCCGGCAAGACACCGCCACGTTTCGGGCCCATGATGCCACGGGGGCGGTCGATATGAAGCTATGCTGGTTGTTGCACACCCCCGCGATACGTGCACGCTTCTACCCCGACCCGTAGCATACCCTGGTCGTCCTTCAAGTGACCACCGTGTCGAAAATAACGCGATTTCCTAAAGGGTTGCACACGAAATTAATCGCCGCATCTTATTCCGCGATATTTATGCAAAATTTTGCTGGGAAAAGTTGAGCTGAACAAGGTCGAAGCGGAAGAACTTGGCAGCCATTTTTCCGAAGCGGAGATGAATTAAGGGGTGTGTTTTTAAGACGTTTTCTGAAGGCTTTGTGTTATCAAGGAATTATTAAAGAAAGAGCGACAATTTTATTTGGCTCCTGCTTCTTGCAATTTTTATTTTGCAGAAAAATTATTGATCGGACGATTGAACGAATGGAAGCTTAATAATTGAAATCGAAACAGTTCAGAAAATACTCGCTCGAGTCTGTCAGTGAATATTTAAGATTTGATAGGATGAATGATAATAAATGGTGCAGAAAAACTGATGAAATAATTGCTGGTGGAAACGTGAATGCTCGGATGTTTGTTCGAGTGACAAGCGTGCGAGCAGTTAAATATTTTCAAGCGTCAGTATGGTTACATTGTGCGGCGAGTATCGTGTACACGTCGTGTTGATTTTCGAACTTATAGACCGTGTCCTGTTTATCATTGTGTGTCTGACAAATGCATATATATTTACGGGATTCTGTTCCGTCTGAAACAAAAGAATATCGGGAACGGTGTTCCCCGCGTAAATAGAGAGACAGCGGCGAAGCTGAATGATGCGTATTCTGTGGACTATCAAGATCGGAAACTCGGGGTGCTCCAATACCGTCAAATAAAGTGTTAATAAGTACGATAGTGGCATGAATGCGCCGCTATAATGAACATCGCGGACGTGCTCCTCTGTGTCTCTGAATAAAGTCTCGTTAATCGTTTAAACGGTCTACCTCATTTACTTTATGCCACGCCAGAGACGAGAAAACACGAGCCGCGGCTTTCGCCGTAACACGCGCATGCACATAACTATTCTTATTGAAATACTATGCCGAATTATAGCAATAGGAAAATCTGTACAAATATAGGGGCGTGATAATCGAACGAGATTGTTAAATTCTATACGTAAAACTTATCTTATGAACTGTCAACACTTGCCGATTACTTTCTACCTAATTTTCAATGAAAATATGTGCAAATGTAAAAATTTAGTAATATAGAATAATTGTGTATAGAGATGTGGAGTTTAAGATATAGAAAATACGTACAAATGTAAAAATTGAGTAAAATAGAAAAATTGTGTATGGAGACATGGATCCAAAACTATAGAAAATATGTGCAAATGTAAAAATTATGTACAGAGCTATGGATTTAAGTATACAAGAAATATATACAAATGTAAAAATTTATTAATATAGAATAATTGTGTATAGAGATATGGATTTTAAAATATAGAAAATACGTACAAATGTAAAAATTGAATAAAATAGAAAAATTGTGTATGGATTAAAAACTATAGAAAATATGTACAAATGTAAAAGTTATGTATAGAGCTATGGATTTAAGTATATAAGAAATATATACAAATATAAAAATTGAGTAATATAGAAAAATTGTGTATAGAGGTATGCAAATTTAAAAATATAGAAATATTGAGTATGGAAATATTTATATTTAGAAATATAAGAATAAAGAACTACATTCCATAGTGTCACACACAGATTTTGTAAATATTTGTATGAGAATATAGAAATACGGAAACACAAAAATATAGAAGTATAATAATACATAAATATTTAGTATGACAATAAAAAGATTGAGTATAGAAGTATAATTACGAATTTAGAAATATTAAGTATGGAAATATATTGAGAAATATAGGAATATTGAATATGGAAGTATGTTTAGCAATTTAAAAATATAAAAATGCATTTAATGACACATCAACAACAAACATTGTAATTGAGAGAATTAAAATGATATAGAAATACTAATAATATGGTAATATAGAAATATGGAAGTATTACAGTTTAGAGAAATATAACAATACAAAAATATGAAGTATGGAAATTTGGTAATATAGAAATCTAAATATATATGGAAATTTATAGTAATACAGAGGTATGGTAATAAGTATATAGAAGAGTAATATAGAAGAATAAAAATGCAGAAGTATTCTGTACGAAAATGTATTCGAAAATATAACAATATAAAAATATCGAAATATTGTAATATACAAATATTTCATGCAGACACATTCAGATTGTTCAAACCATCCACGAAACTACTTGTCGGGAGTACTATATCAAAGAATCTTCCCTCAGCCCGATCAGAAATCCATCACTAAAAATCATCCCGAACCTCCCACCCGTTCCACCCCGAAATGCCTCGCCACCCGTTAGATCCGACTGAATTCCTAGGCCAGGAATTTCCTGCATAAGCCGAGAAATAATCGAGCGTACACACTGAAACTGGACACACATTGTACACGTCCAGAAGTGCTTCATTGTCTGGCTCGGAGGACGCTTGACCTTCCGCAACGTATTGAGCCACCCCCTGCCGCTTCCCTTTCAGTTGATCGTACAAGAACGACGAGTGGCTCGCCGCGGCCATATTAAAAAAGAAGAACTAGTAGTAGAATAAGAAGAACAAGAAGCAGTAGAAAAAAAAAGGAAAACCAACCAACAATACGAGCCACCCTTAACCAACCCCCCACTTCGATATTAGATATTGTCCCTTGTCGTTCCGGCGGCGGTGTCGCACCAATTCATCTCGATCGTGCCAGTCTCGTTGAAGATAGGCTCGCGCGTGTGACGCCTCGTGCAGGGTTTACACACGTGCGCAGAATATGTGCACGAGTGTACGTGTGTGTGTGTGTGCGCGCGCGCGCGTTGGTAGACGTGCGAGGCCTACACAGAGACGGAGGAGGATGCACCTAGGCTAGGCAAAGGGAGGAAGTGGGGGTGGGGAAAGGCTCCCGTTGCCACCTCGTACGAGGTCGAGCGCCCTTTCGAAATTTGCCGATGGCCAAAGGAGGCCTCGAGGACTGCTTGGCTGACCTCGAATCCGAGATTCTTATCTTTGAACCGAAAGACGCCGTTTATCGAACGACAGTACTACTCACGGCCGTCCGCGGCCGGTTTTCAATAGGACAGACCTCTGAACACACCCCCGTATCTCCGTGGCCCAGAAACCGATTCACAATGAAAATTCTGAAATATAAATATGCCGAGCGTCTTCGCGCCCCGGGGCCACAATCGAGATCCGCACCGTGCGACGCGATCCCGATCGAGAAGACCGAGCCGGAGATCGAGAGACCCGCCGCCGTTGATCGTCGCGCGAGAATAGGGTGTATTGTTCGCGGGGGGATGCCGACGGGAGACGTCGCGCGACGGAAAAGTCTTCCGATCCGACGAAAAAATTGACGGGGTCGCGACCCCTGTCTTATTTACGCGCTGGAAATTGGAAAGATACGTGATAGATACACCGGCTTGACGGAAGCGACGGTTCTCGCTTGTTTCCCGGGCGAACGCGTTGTCGCCAGACACGCTCGGTTACTCTTATCAAATATGGAGGCCGGAGAAATGTCTCCCGTCGAAGATGCGAGCCTCGCGTTCCCGCAATTTTTGCGAGCTTCGTCGTAGAAACGCGCAATCCAGTGGTTGCGCGAAATGAATTTAAAAGATCTGGTAAAGTTTTTCCGGAAATAAGAAACGCCTGTTGAATTGATGTGGACAATTTTTATTTGAAGAGTCGCAGTCGTTTAGTCGTTAAAATATTTAATAATAAATATATGTATAGTACATTGGAATGTAAATATCTAAATAAGTCTAATCTCTAATATATAAGTCTGTAAATGTTAGCAAACTGATGCACAAAATTAATTGCGGGACAGTAATGGTAAAATTACAATTTTAGAAAGAAACGATTGTACCGAGACGAAATTGAAATAGTAGATTACAATATAAATCTCTAAATAAGTCTAATATATCCTCTAAATATGTCTAATTTCTATGTATGACTCGAAATACGTCTAACCTCTAATATATGTCACTAAATGTTAGCAACCTAATGCACAAAATTGTAAAATTACAATTTTAGAAAGAAACGATTGTTCCGAGACGAAATTGAAATAGTAGATTACAATATAAATCTCCAAATAAGTCTAATATACCCTCTAATTATGTCTAATCTCTATGTATGACTCTAAATACGTCTAATCTCTAATATATAAGTCTCCAAATGTTAGCAAACTGATGCACAAAATTGTAAAATTACAATTTTAGAAAGAAACGATTGTACCGAGATGAAATTGAAATAGTAGATTGCAATATAAATATCTAAATAAGTCTAATATACCCTCTAATTATGTCTAATCTCTATGTATGACTCTAAATACGTCTAATCTCTAATATATAAGTCACTATATGTTAGCAAACTAATGCATAAAATTGAAAAATTACAATTTTGGAAAGAAACGATTGTACCGAGACGAAATTGAAATAGTAGATTACAATATAAATCTCCAAATAAGTCTATTATACCCTCTAATTATTTCTAATCTCTATGTATGACTCTAAATACGTATAACCTCTAATATATAAGTCACTAAATGTTAGAAAACTAATGCACAAAATTGTAAAATTACAATTTTAGAAAGAAACGATTGTACCGAGACGAAATTGAAATAGTATATTACAATATAAATCTCCAAATAAGTCTAATATACCCTCTAATTATGTCTAATCACTATGTATAACTCTAAATACGTATAATCTCTAATATATAAATCTCCAAATGTCAGCAAACTGATGCACAAAATTAATTGCGGAACAGTAATTGTAAAATTGCAATTTTAGAGAGAAACGATAGTACCGAGATGAAATTGTGATAAAGATTTTACTGTGAGGAAAAATCGACTATCTGACTGATTTATCACCGATAAAGACTACTGGTATCGGCTCTGGTTATTTTAAACACAGCTCCTGGCATTCATCGTTTTCTCTATTCACCCTCATTCTCCGCCCCATCCCATCGAACCCAGTCATCGTTTTCGAAGTCATTGATACACGCGCGGCTCTCCACTCCGATCAGTGCGTTTCATTCTTGCGAAACGTAGTTTCCACTCATTCTACATTCTGCCGGCTTGTTTTTAAATGAAAACTTTTTCCACGCTCGACGCATGATACCTCTATATTTATTCGAGTATTGTGCCCGTACAGAGAACGTTTCGAATGATAAGTATACCGTGCACCAACCCAACTAAAAACGATGATTGCCCTATTTGGTGGCAGCGTTAATTTAAATTCGATATTTTGCCTTCCCATTCGTCGGCGAAATAAATATTTCCATAACGTATGTACGCGAATTCTTCCTTCGTGCGTTCCATTTTTCCTCGATCAGATTTCATGTACGTGGTTTTCAACTGCGTAAGAGGGTCGTGTGGAATAAAAATTGTGCACGAGTCGAGAGAACATTTTATGTAAATTAAAAGTGAACGGAAACTTGCTGCAATGACGTAGGATGTAAATATGAACCAAATATGAAGATTAATAAATTTAGTATTGTACTGTCAATTAGACGGGCTGTCCTAAAAATATTGTTCCTTGAAAGGGGTGATTTCTGAGGTCCTTTGAAGTAACTTTTTAACAGGAATCATCCCTTTCAAGGAAGTACATTTGTGGGACACCCTATAATTTAACATGAAGAGAAGGTATTTTAAAATAAATACTCTTTGTCCAACTCTAGAAGAAACAAAATAAAAATAATTTTCACGTTCTGTCCCAGAGGCTGTCCCAAAAATATTCTTCCTTGAAAGGGGTGATTTTTGAGGTCCTTTGAAGTAACTTTTTAACAGGAATCATCCCTTTCAAGGAAGTACATTTGTGGGACCTTTTTGTATTTTAAAATAAATCCTCTTTGTCCAGCACTAGAAGAAATAAAATAAAAATAATTTTGACGTTTATTATAAATGAAACGAGCAAAAATACAAACACTATGTGATTTGGGGTGCAGTGTGATGTGATACGAGGTGCAGTGTGAACCAAGGTTACATTTAAATTGTTTTATGTAACTTTTCTGTGTTTTCCACATCGTCAGAAATGGCTTAGTCGTCCATTATAAATGGAACACCCTGTACAGAATGATTGCACGCTTTCGAGGGGTAGTGTACGGTTCTGAGGAGGGTTCCCTCAGGGGTACCGTGAGGTAAAGGGAACGTATCGTGTGTCTAGGTAAGCGGCTGCAATACCGGTAGGTAAGAATGTAGTAATAGGTGCGCCAAGTGTGTGTTGGAAACGCGTGAGCTCCCCCAGCCAATAGATAACAAGCGTGCTTAGGCACGTATCCTACCTAAGATGGTGCCAATATTCTGACCAGTAGGAACCGCATTCCGTGCGAGGATACACTCCTCGGAACCGTATAGTATATTGCACGACTGACGTATTTATTATTGTAGTATCTTTCCGATTCATAAATTAGAAAATACATAATGCACCAACAATTAATAAACGTGCATCGATCTGCAGCCGATGAAAATGACAAAATCATAAGCCATAATACAATTTTACAAACTATACTAAACTGGTGGTCACGGTATTTTCAGCAGAACTTCATTTGCTGGACCCAGAAATTTTGAACATTGTTTTAGACGATCCCGTAGATCTCCGCGGGAAAATTCTAAAAATCCAAGTTTCAGCGTTAGGAATATTTTCCGTTGCAATTCTAGGCGGTGTTGAATAAAAATGTGAGGCAATTTTGACGGCGTGATACATAAAACACGAATGAAGTATTTTGATCGTTGTTCAGCTGCTGATTGTTATTGTTCGTGTTCCGTTTGGACGGAGCAGAAATACTTTGCGAATCCGAGGTATCGTAACGCGTCCGCCATTCGTCTCGGGATTGCCTCGATATCCGCGCGATTGAGTTATCGCGATAGTTTCGAGGAATTCAGTTGAATAGCTTCTGCCGATTAAACGCACACCGTCGCCGTCAAAGTACCGTGTATCATTCAGCCGGACGTTATCGTCGCCGACGACGTGAAACGTATCGCGTATTTATATCGATACACGTTCTTTCCGAAGCGAACACACCCGCCCGTGATTATAGACGCCATTTTGATCACTGCGGACGTTCGTGCCAGCTCCGATTTTCGCTGTTACGCTTAATCAATGGAAACCAGATATTGTTAATTGGACGAGGAACCTTTGAATGTTGAGAGTGAAAATTTTCGATCGAGCTAGATTTTATTATACAACAATATTATAAAAAGTGAACGCAGCATTCTTCACGCGCTGCTCGTGAAGCTCGCTTCACGCTTGTTTGAAAGCTAATGAAACAGACTTGTTCGATGATAGGATGGCCGATCTTTAACATTTAACAGGAAATCAATCGTGGCGTGAAAATCGACACCCTCGTCCTCGTCACTCGGATAAAATTGTAACAAGCTGCCGTTGTCCCGAGTTTTCGCGGTCGCTTAAACAATTATTTCATTAACTTTCTTCCCATTTCCCGTGGAACATTCTTTCCGCACAGTCCCGTCGCTCTACGCGTTAAATCTTGTTTCAGTATGATCCTATCACACGAAAATAAACATTTGAACATTGTCAGCTGAATTGTAATATCACAGGATTATTTGCGATATTTCTAGTTCTGATCGGTGTCACAACAATTTCCCAGTAAGTAAGAAATATTTATATACTATATCGAAACGAATCCTCGATCCCCCGCGGGAAGAACAGATTGAACTGTCACGGCGTCTAAGCTTAATTGTAATTGATTAAAAAAGAAAACTGCAACAACGCTCTTTGAGATCGAGCGAGGTTTCTCGGCGATATTAAATCTTGTAATTAATGTGTATCGATTATTTTATAATTTCCCTCGGCGTTGCTGTAAGTGACATGTACAAGGTGACACATTTCGAATAATCCCTAAACTTAATTTAATAAATAGTTTTGTATTTTTAACGCTGTCTCGACCGCGGTATCACGTGTACCTATTTCGACTTATTTTTTAAAATGTAGAATCTCCCATTCTGCACCATCAGTGCATATAATAAAAATTCAGAATAAAATTAATAATAATTCCCCTTTATCTGTGCGGTTTCAATGAATTTAAAGAAATTTTTTAAATATGAGGTTTTCTTTGACACCTATTGTAGAAATACGCAGGTATGCAGCCAATTGACTAAATGAACGAAAGAAATCATTGCTAAAAATTTGAGCAACCAGAGGGAGGTTTTTAGAATCGGAGAAAACTGGGGCGAAGTCGAAGGACGAACCGAAACGAAAAATCCAGGCGGTCATTCGTAGTCGAGGCTGGAAAGGGCAGCCCCTTTGATAGTCGGAATCGTTTGCAAGACACGAGGAATTACAACGTGGTTGGTCACCGTTCACGTGACCTGCCTTTGTCAATCGCCTGTTACAAGTTACAGTCGGTATGGCGGCGCGGCGCACGGTTCAATGGGCAATAAGTTCATCCGACGCCTCGGACAACATGATCCACGTGTGTGTGTGTGCGCGCGACCGCGCGCCTAGGCTCGCTGTACACGTGTATGTGTAATGATGATCTGATTACCGTCCAGGTTGTCCTTTTGTCGGGGATAAACCGACGGAAAACAAAACGAGAGGTACGAACGACGGATTCGAGGGGCTAATCGTCCATCGGACAACCGCCGCCATTTCGCACGGCGTTCGATAGATTAATTACTCGAATACTTTCCCCACGGACGATCCCCAATCCGCCATTTTTTGATCACCAATAAAAAAAGAAGTAAATTTCATTTTCACTTAATTCTTTTAAAATTTCAAGCTACAGAATCTGTGCACGAATAAAACTGATTCTTCGTGGAATGAAGAATGAATGAAGATTCTCTACGAGAAATTATTTTATGTGTAGGACTCATTGTGCTCAAGTAATTTTTTTTTATAATTGTGACCGTTAGGAGAAGTATAGCATAGCATAGTATAGTATGGTATGGCATAGTATGTTAGGGGTACACATAGGTAATCAAATATTTGCAAAGACTTTGTTTTGCCTTTAGTTCTGTACCGATCGTTGATGAGGAAACACGCATTCTCTTACAGTTTTCGGTGAAGCAGCCTGTGTTCAAAATATTCTGGAAAGTATAAATTTTTGTTACAACCCAGTAATAAAATGGCGGCGTCCGTACATTCATTTCTATTTAAGAAATAAAACATTCACTTCTGTAGAAGATGTAAGGAGTCACCTTGAGTCACATTTTGCTTCACGAGCCCTGGATTTCTATAATAGAAGGATTGAAAATTTGCAGGAAAGATGACAAACTGTCCTTGATAATGACGGAGATTGTATATTAAATTAAGAAATAAAAACTTGACTTTACTACAAAGTTTGTTTTAGATTTCAAAATAATCGATTACCGAATGTCTACAATGACGTACAAATATACAGTTTCTGTATACCTTGTTTCTTGGCAATAGTGTTTCGCGAAGCAGAGAAATGACTCACCCTGCACGGCAGTGATTGGCGAAACTTGAGAGAAGAACCCATTGGGCGTATAATGTACTTAACATTGTCCCGGTTATGATTATGGAAATAAGCAGCAGGAGGGTCTGGAAAAATCGCGGAGCAGTCTACGCGGAGGATGAGCTACGCGAAAAAAGAAAACGGAGCGACAAAAAGGAGAAGGAAAAAGGGGAAAAATCCGTGAGTGATATCCGAACGCGAACGTGATTACCCAGGCTGGCTTGGTACTCTAACCGCGTCGTCACTGTCGAGCAATTTCCTTAACTCACGTACAATACCACTCGGGCGAGGTCGACAAAGGCGGCCGTCGCAGCGTCTGAAGGGAGAATAAAAATACATCTTGCGCGCCGCTAACGAGTGTCGCAGAGAATGCCCGCTAAAACCGAGAGACACCCCGTCCCGTCTCGTTTCGTTTCTATTCAACCTGATCCCGGTTCTCGAGCAACAATTTCCCCTGCGATTCTTTTGACGTTAATCGCCCGCGATTCCGCCGCCTTTGCGCCCGCGTTTGCGTTCGCTCCCCGATTGATTCTCCCGCTTCCCTTTGGAAAATATTCAACTGTGAACTGCGCCCTTTCCCCGTCTATTCCTGTCAATTTTCTTGTTTCTTTTTTCCTTCTTTCTTTTTCTTTTTTAATCTTTCTCATTTCCCCCCCGCAGAGGAGTTGCTCGCTCGAGAAGACTCGGACGAGCAAACCCACGCGTGTGTTCGCGCGCGGTATTCTGTTTTTCGCGCGAAGCGAACCGGAATACACGAGGATTTCATTCGTTGCCTCGCACAGCGGCAATTGAACGTTCTATTTCGATTCAATGAAATCGATCGTTCGATTTCGAACCGTTAACATTCCCCGGGGAATAATTTCTGATCGCAGATCGAACAATCTGCAGGGGAACAAAGTGAAAACTGATTGGAATTTTCTGTGTCAGATAAATACGTTGAAATATGGTTGGATCGGATTTTTAAGCGAGCATAACTGAATAAAATATGATAAATACTAACAGCCCTCGGTGACGAAAGCTAAACGATTTAAAGAAGAAAAATCGACAATTTCATTTCCTTGCTTCGCACAATGTGCTGAAACGTGCAAGTTTTCATTAGGAGGGGAAAGAAACGGCTTCCCGCGGGGGTTAATTATTATTTAATCACCCTCCGGTGCTCGTGGGGAAGCTTATTACGTCTGGGGTCAATGTTAGAGCGATTCCCCGGGTATTCTTTGCCGTCGTTCGAGTCGAAATGTCTTCCGCGAGTTTAATTCGACTCGTCATAGACTGGAAAAAGCTCGTTACGACGAGAGAGTTCGCGTTGAAACTGCTCCTAAATCACGTTCCCGGTGCTCGTGCATGAAAGAGGGAAATCATCCCCCGTCCGCGGGGCCGTGTGACAAAAGAAGGGGCGGCTGAAGCACGTTCCTTGAATCTCTGCAGTAACGTGCATGCGTAACTGCCACTCTTCACGCGTGCTTATCCGCATAGTATTTCCGCGACAGTTAGTCCCCGGCAACTGTGGAGCGATTAAAGCGGAAACGAAATATTCTTCAACGCTCTCGCGTACACCGTGAAACTTCACAGTAACTTGTATCGCCGGGGTGTCCACCCCGTGCCATTGTGTTTAATATTTTTCCTGTAAACAATTCCACGGTTTATTTATTTGCCCCTACGGTAGGAAACAACGGTCTCGAGGGAGCTCGTTCAATTTTGCAACGACGCGGTTCGTTAAGAGGAGTCTCAGAATTAAATGATTACTTGCTCGAGTCAGTTAATACGTTTGTTCAGCTAAGAACGGCGACAATTCCACTCATCTATCCACGGATGCCACGCCTTACGTTGATCTAATTTGGGATGATTGCGTTTACTTTACGTTCGTTTCTGACTAAACCCGGCGTCCGTTTCACCCGCCTGCCTGCCGGCATGTATTACATTTGCCTGACAACAGAAACTGCATAATCCACTTGCTCGATCACTGTACAGCCTTTCGCACCCGTTACCTTGACGCGTCAAACGCCAACTGTCATAAAATCGCGTACAAGCAATTCATTTAATGGACCTAGAACTGCAACGCTAAGATTTACCGTGGCGATTATCCTTTCAATATTTTCTCTTTAGACCGGAAAAATTATTGTGCCACCCATATGTGTGTCAGTTGATGTGCTAGTATCTGCGGATTTCACTATTTATACAATTTATTCTCTCGACTGGATGTCGTTCCGATTACACTGAATTCCCGATGTAAGTCACTGCGAGCCTCGCGTTTAAAGGTCACTGTTACTACCAACGCCCCCACGGATAGTGACTTTTCCATTTCCAGCGTGCAATGTCTATATCAAATGCGACATTCGGCGAGAACCACAGATCTCGTCTAAATGTCACTCGCCAGAACCGCGCGAGTGACTTATATCGAGATTTCAGTGTATGAACACTTAGGAAGGCGTAATAAGGTGTAAGCAAAATAGAGATGAAGAAATGTATGAATAACGGTAAAGTATAAGCAAAATTGAGATGAAAAAATGTATGAATAATAGTTGTTATTTTACGAATTTTGGTAACACAGTATAATATTGAAGGACCTCCTCGTTCCACTGAGACTAGTGTTCAATTTTGCAGAGGGCTACGACGAACACAGTGTTCTACGTTGCGTAATTAATTTTCTGCAAACATACGTTTAGCAAAATGTCGTATCTGTGTCAGTGGCAGACGAATAACATCGTCAACACTTTCCGAAATTAATTTTCCGAAGGAAATTAATTTTCGGAAGCTAGCATAATATTGGAGGACCTGCTCGCTCGACGGACGCTTGTTTTCAATTTTGCAGGGGGGGGGGGGGGGGGTCCGCGTCTAATAGAATGTTCTATCTACGGGGCCGATTACCGGAACGAACGCCAGCAGCGAGCGTGTCGAAATGTCATTAAGATTCCCGCAGTATCGCCGCGCCGGTCGGACGCACTCGCTCCGAGCGTTAAACGCATAAAATCTGCAGTCTATTGATCACGGGGCATCACGTGCCCGATGAGACCCGCGATACGGTTGATCCCATCACTAATAAAGAGCGCCGGCGGAACCGCAGAGGGAAAAGCGAGAATGAGACGCGCGGGCTAGGTCGGGCTGCCGGGGCTGCGGTAGAAAGGCAGACCCCGAGAGTCGACGAGAGCTTTTATGCCACGCTCAAAAAGAGCATCCCGCCTATCCGCGCGCGGCCGGTCGAGTACACCGCGAGCAATTTAAAGGCGACAGGCGCGAAAGACGCTCTCTTGTCGGCGACGCCGTTTCATGCCCGCAATTCCCATTGTCGTTGGCCGACCGTCAACGGCCCGGTTTAACGCGCTCGACCGCGCGCCCGTCTTTCGCTTGTTTTCTCCCGCGGTGCCGTCGCGGATCCGACGCATTAGGTCGCATCCGAACGATTCGTCAGAGATTCCGCGAACGGTAAACGCCGCCCGACGTTTATTCAATTCCCGGTCTGCTAACGCGGCGCTCCGAGAACGTTTGCTCGGCCGCTTCTGCGGAACCGTTCGGATCCGGAAGGAACCCCAGACGCCCGGTCTGCGCGAGCGTTATTTAATTCCACCGAGATTAAAATGTTAAAACAATATATTCTTGCCACCGACAATTTTTAAAACTCATGTTATTGGTCAGGGAAGAAATTCTGTAAAAGTGTTTCGTCTTGACAGTGACGATTTTTGTCCCTACTTTATACAGTGTATCAACGATTTTTAGTTTATTGTCTGCTTTAACAGTAACTGCTACGAAATTCAATATATTCTTGCCACCGACAATTTTTAAAACTCATGTTATTGGTCAGGGAAGAAATTCTGTGAATGTGTTTCGTCTTGACAGTGACGATTTTTGTCCCTACTTTACACAGTGTATCAACGATTTTTAGTTTATTGTCTGCTTTAACAGTAACTGCTTTGAACTTCCACCGAGGTGTACTGTGACGCGCGGAACGCTGCTGTGCGTTAAAACAATATATTCTTGCCACCGACAATTTTTAAAACTCATGTTATTGGTCAGGGAAGAAATTCTGTAAAAGTGTTTCGTCTTGACAGTGACGATTTTCGTCCTTACTTTATACAGTGTATCAACGATTTTTAGTTTATTGTCTACTTTATCAGTAACTGCTTAAAAATATTACGTAAAAACTATACCGTGTATTCTATAGAAACACAAAGACAAATCTATGAATTTAAATCTAAGAATTTTTCATAGCGACGTAAATAGAAATTAAATGCCCGATAAATACGCCACGCGGTAAATAAATTATCCAGTGTCAGAAGTTTAATCGTTAATTCCGGAATGATGATTCGTCTCATCCTGATTCGGTCGACCATGGTTATTACTGAAAACTAAGGAGATTGAACAGAAGGGAAGGAGCGTCGAACGAATAGTATGTGGTCGAACAAGTAGAATAGGGCTTCCTGCGGCCAGACGAGTAGCTTGTGGTTGGACAAGTAGAATTGGACTATTGTCTGCGGCTAGACAAGTCCTCCGCGTGTAGATAGACACATGAAATAGGACAGTTCTGATCGAACAAGTAGAGTAGGTTGATCTGTAACTAGACAAGCAGAACGGGGAAGCTATTGTCGTACAAGTAATGTAGGATTGGTTGTGATGGAACACGTAGAATAGACCGGTTTGCGGCGAGACTCCTATGCTCATCTGTATACAATAGTTGTCTCACAATAAAATAGCATGTACCACTTCATAAAGAGTTGTATTATCTGATTCTAGATACTCATTTCTTGTTCGTGTGACTTTGTCTGTGATTATAGTACTTGTCTTCTAAAGAGGTGTTTTAGTTGTCTAATTACGGGCAAACTGACTTTAGTATATTCTGTAATCCGACTGCAGGAAGGTTTCACGTCTGACTACACAAGTGTTCATACCACTTCGCCTCCTCTTGGAGTCTGTGTTCTACTTGCCTGACTGAAGTTGTACCTACACTACTTGATCAATGGAGAACCATGTCCTCGTCCCACATAAGAAAACATACATTATTTATTATATAAGTACATTGGTATTAGGACCACAAATTGGTGACCAACCTTCGCAATCATTCAATTATATTATTGCATAAATTTGTTTGAGAATTAGAGAAGCATATACAAATTATGGGGATTGTTTTTAAGAGCCGAACACGTTCTTTCCAAACAAACAACAAATTTGTAAAAGGAAAATTACGAAATAGCACCCAACACCTCGCTCACGGTCTGACCAACGCCCGACTCACTCCACTTACTAGCTTTCGCCAACCGCCAAGAATCCTCGGTCCCGTAATTGCTCAAAGAAATAATTCAGGTCGCGCCTCGGATAAAGGAGGGTAAATTAGCGACACGAAGAAGTGAGTCTTCCGGCGAAGACGCTTCCGCGTCCCGCGTTCAACAGGTTACATTTAAATCGTGTTATTGATGAAGGGCTGTTATCGGCGAATGACGGCTCAGTCGATCCGGCGCGACCGATATATTCGGAGATGCAACAACAACGAGCGTGCTCCGAAGCTTATTTCGAAGCCGCGGAACAGCCTCGTTGAATGGTTAGACGAGCTGAAGCGGGACGGGCTCGGGACGGTTCGCGACGAATTCATAAACCGTTTTTCATGGAGCTCGATCGGCCGGGCTCCCGCGGAAGAGCCGTTGCTGAAGCGATCGTTGTTTTTCTTTTTCTGTTCCGCGGGAGAGCGCGCCCGACACTCGCATTACGAGCCACTCAAACGACGCTTAACGAGAGGCCTCTATTGTCGCCCCGGCCTTTCCCGCTTCAGCCGCTTCGAATCGGCGCGATCCTACGAGTGTTCTTCGACTAAACTCGACGAAATTTTTCACCTTCTATCCCCCTCCCCCACTGTCTCTTGAAAACGAGGAGCACAGACTCCGTACACAGACAAAATCATCAAAACACTTCTACGGTCTGGAATAAAAAGATAGAACACTATGTTTTTGTGCGTTTCCATGCGATATCGGAAGAAAATGAACAGATTGGTAGATCTCTGCATCCCTGGTAGGCGGAGATCTGTGAAAACAAACGATCCGCAAAATTGACCTTGACACTTTTCTCAAGGTCAAACATATTATTTTTATTGCATCCTATAGTACTCATCCCGATGAACAAAAGTCTCGAAGGAACTATAGGTCTCCAGTCAACTGTTCTCCGAATTTTCAAACTTTTATATGTTCCGCATTTAACACGTAATAATTGAATTTATCTTTTTTTTTTAAATAAAGGCGTTTCAGCTAAATTCTCGCGAAACTTTCACGAATATTGTTTAATCAACAGTTCGTAAATTTCGATTGTTTTCGTAGGTTTCTTCCAAGAGGTTGTTTCGAAGAATCAGGAACGAAGAATCATGTTTCTCCAGCCTTTACGAGTGAATTTAATTTGAAAATGTCGAGTTCAGTATTTAGTGTTTTAAGCAACGTGAATTGTACTATTTCGTGATCGATTGTCGGCCCAGAATATTTCGTCGATACGGGTTCCCACCGCATTTCGCGCGAGTTATAATTTTTAGAAGTTCATGTTCAACATAGCGGAACATACGGCCAACTGACGGTAACGAGTTGAAACGTACGTTCACGTCAACAACGATTTTTTATCCGGGTGGCCACCCGACAGGAACCACACGTCGCTTTTAGAACGGAAATTAGAAGGGAGGTGTAACTTATTGACTGACCCTCGTACGTGACTACGTCGCCTTCCTGTTATGAAAGATAACAAGTTCCACAAACACGTTAAACTCCGACTGGACCTCTTTAAATATCGCATATTTCTCTGCTCGAATAAAACTCGAAATACCATTAATTTTCACACCGTCAGACCCATTTTGAAAAGCTGCGAATTTAATGAAATTTAATTTTACATATTTCTACCAAATTTTGTTTCGCTATATTCAATATTATATCACTGATATTGAACTACGATTTCTGTGTTGGAGAAAAACGAAGAAAAGAAAAGCATTTTTAGTGAAATTTTGCAGGCTGCATCAGCCTGGAACTGTCCAAAATATTCGCCAACGGACTGCGACGAATAATTAGAGCAATTAATTCTAACGTGGTCGGTATACAGGTGAAAATGAACGTTACAATTATTTGCGACATATGTACGAAGAATTAGTATGAGCAGACCGCATTTCGTAATAGTCACAATTTTGTGGCAGCGATACAATTTTATTTTAGAGTCATTTATCTGACAAAATTATTTATTTAAACAATCCGATGGAGAAACCGAGTTGACGATATCTAATCGTTTCAACTGTATCACTCTTTAAAGAAATATCATTGTCACGGTTTAATATTAAATAAAACTCGATAGCGATAACGTTATCGTGAAACAAATCAGGTCTTCCACCCTCTGGGCTATAAGCGTGACAAACAAAGTTAGCACGGGGCGATAGTGATAGCTTTTAAGGGTTATAAGATTTTCTGCGTTCAATAATTGAGTAATTTTTGTAGCGGATGCCTAGCTCATTCCATTAATTACCTGCTACTGAACGCATTAGATCTGACCTCTCAAACATTAAACTAAACCGAACCATAATTTCCCCGAGTGGGCGCCGAAGCGGAGGAGTCAAATATCTGATTTCTAGCTATTTCATGTTTTCTGCCTAAAATTCAAAAGTTTGCCGTAGACCTATCGCTGCAAATTCTTATAATTATCATTGAATTTATATTGAACTTATTCGGATCGGCTCCAGAAACGTATTCTCACGTTACGTGAAACTGGATGAACAGACAATGCTACGATATCGTTATTATTTTTAAAATAATAGTTTATAATGGTTCACGACAGCCGTGATTTTCGGAGCAGTTTAATTACGACGAAGGGGATGTTTATCTGGTTTTGCAATATGCAGGCAACGGAGTTCGTTTGACATTAAGGGAACGGGACCCGTCCGCCATCTTGCGTCGTTTCGATCTGTCAACGCAAGGAAAAGATCAGGAGCATACTAATGACACCGATGAAATATTGAGGAGTGCCAAAGGTTAATGGATGATCAATCGATACGCGGCACTTTGTCCCGCAGTTCGGGCACAAAGCTGGCCGCGCAGCATTCACTGCTTGCACATTGTTCGTAAAACGTTTGCCATAACGTCGTGAAATTTTCCATTATAACAGGAGGCAATGGCAATTATTAAATCTATTGACTCCCTTAATCTAGCTCCTCCTGTCCGACACGATGGAAACTTGTTTGATAGCGGGCCACATTATGCTCGCGGTTGTTCCTTTCACATTACTGTGGATATTCGCCGTTCGATCCCGTTAAGGAAATAATACTGTTCGTTAGGGTTCAATGAGAACGTGTGAAACATATTGAGCAATTAGCCACCTTTAATCTATTTCTGTTTTAATTATCCGTTACACCAGGAAACCGAATTACCGTGCAATTTTGACGGAAGGAAAACGATCAACTGTTTCGATTTCGTCGATTTCGAAAGCCTAGATAAATTGTTCTGCAGTATCTTAAACAAATTTTCAGTTTAATCGTAACCACCTTTGATTATGGTGAATTTTTATCACTTGTATAAAATATCTTATGAAGTACGAAATTGCAAACAGTTTTCTAAAATAATTTGTTCGCCCACATTATACGCTCTTCAATTCGGATGAAAGTTTAATAATTACCGATAGAGTCCATCTCTCAAATACCAGTCAATCAATTCACGTCACGTTCGACGAAAATAATGTTCAGATCGATATTTATGAAAGTGTTAAAATGGATTCGTGCAGATTAGGTCGAGATAGCGAATGGAACACAGTTTTTTCGAGCCGGACTGGTTTTGTATTCTAACACGGTATTTTCGTTAGAAAATCTATTATAATGGAATAGCCAATACCATAGTACATCAAGATTGGAAAGTAAATTACATCGAAAAGGTTTCGGAGGTTTCATGAATCCACGCTTTGCCATACGTAATGGGTTATCGATTGTTTCTGCTAACAGCATTAGAGAGAAAAATTGCAGATGAATTTATAATAGATTTATAACCGCTATCTACAGCCTTCGAACAACCTTGTTATTAGACTGCGACATCCTTGACATTACTTATTTTTGAAGTGCGGTTCATTGCAACGTTAACAACACCCGTCTGCACTCGCGGTTATCTTACGCGTTAAAATTGATGAAATATTGATTACTATTTGAATTTTAAAATACCATAATGAAAGCGTAGCGAAACATTTTATTTGGACCTTTGGGGTGCTACAAAATTAAACTCCCAATCATTATGGTGTGCAGTTTGCGGATTTACATACTAGAGTGTACGAGAATATAGTATAATGTACTAGAATGTTCTAGAATTTAGTGTAATATACCAGAGTATACAAGAATATAGTATAATGTACAATAATATACTAGAATATAGTATAATATACTAGAATATCCTAGAATGTAGTTTAATATACTACCATGTCCTAGAATATAGTATAATATATTAGAATATACAAGAATATAGTATAATATACCAGAGTATACAAGAATATAGTATAATATAGTAGAATATACAAGAATGTCCTAGAATATAGTATAATATACTGGAATATACTTGAATATAGTATA